>JAWZYU010000006.1:73142390-73274390 GCA_038380435.1 Ryuthela nishihirai
AGAGTGGTTAGTATAGTATTACACTCATGATATACACTAGATGGTGCCAAGTGTTTTTAATAAAGGTGGTCGGAACTTTTTGATAAGAGTGGTGTTTTAATGAGGTGGGGGGCGGAACTTTTCATAAGGTTTTTTTAATAAAGGGGGCTTAACTTTTCATAAGAGTTTTTTTAATGAGGGGGAAGAATTTTTAATCAAGGGTTTTTGAATGAGGGGGAGGAACTTTTAATAAAGGGAGGGCTTAATGAGGGGAAATAAAAAAATTGGGAATAATTTCGGTTAAAATAGAGAGCTTTTCTTAAGTATAGTACTCGTAATATACACTAGATGGCGCCACAGGTTTTTAATGAAGGGGGAATTTTTTATAAAGGGGTGTTTACGAAATATTAATAATGGGTTATTAATTATTAATTATGAATATTAATAAGGGGTGTGGTCGGTTATGAATATAAATAAAGAGGGGGTGTAGTGGGGGTGCATAAGGGGGCGTTGTCGGTGACGTCATAGGGGGAAACCACTGTGCGTGGGAGTACCGTATACGTACTTGATACTATTCATAGGTAAGGAGTTGCAAATGGATTTAAATGCTTAGAACTCTGCAAAGATTTCGCGATACTCTCATAGCACAGTATTAAAACTAACAGATTCATATAGCTTCTGGGGCATATGGAAATCTCGTTTTCGAAGAGAATGAACTTTTCTTTACCTACTTTTTCATTCCTTAAAAACTTTGATTTGTTCTAATGGATGATGGGGAAAATGCAAATACAAGAATTTCGTTAGTAGTTATAAAATATAAAAAAGTTTGGCTTTTATTTCTTAAATTTTAAAAGCTGCTTTTCTCACACCCCTCTTAAAAAGTGGGTAGATTTTTGCTCTCAGCAGAATATCTCTTGATATGCTCTTTACACCGAAACTTCGAATTTCTTACATAAACAGATCACTTGCAACATTCGTTAAAAGTTTCGCTAAAGGTAAAATTTTTAATTTTCTCTATAAAAAAAAGTTCGATGTTTACACACGACAAAGTGACATTATAATCTCGTTTTTTTTTTTGAAAACGAGATAATAGAGAAGGATACGTCTCTTTGATGAAAACCTAATTTTAAGGGCAGTATCTGAGAAAAGATCAATTAGCTGTTCCTTTTCCGTTTCTGTAAATGTTGATGGCAATAAATTTCTCAAGTTATTTTTTTCTCCAATTGTACACTTCGAAGTGTTCTGGAAAACGCCTTTTAAAGTGTGATTAAAAAGAAGTTCCATATTAGAATCGAGCAAATACGATACTTCTGATAATTTCCATTAATTACTTATTTTTTATATTTTTAGTCCTTTCCAGGAGGGTGGAATCCCTTTCCACCCCCACCCCCTAGATCCGGCCCTGAACACATGTCTATTAAGATGTCTAGTGTATGTCCAAACAAAGCATTGACATTTCAAAACAATTCAAAATCAAAACTATTGACGTTTTATATCTCAATGCACTAATTTCTATTCTACTGAGAGCTCAAAATCTGCGATTTTGATGGGGATAAGGTAAGCTATAACCTCTTTGGTTTCTTCACCACATCATGCGTGAGACTGTTTCGTCTGTTGCCCTAAGAAAAGCTTCACGACTCTTCGTCAAATGATGTTGGCAAATTTCATCTCTTTTGATCACTCAAACAATGGAGATGTTGTGTGTCTCTTAGTTTAAACTCACAATTGCTTTGACTTATGCATTATGCAATAAAACTCTCAGATGATAGAAAACAAATCCATTCAGAATCACAAAGAGAATGGCTCAACTCTGATTAATATTATTTTTATTCGCATCAGAGCTTCGAAATGGGATAAAGGCTCGTACTGTTGAAACTTTTAAACCTGGCGTGTCCAACCTGCGGCCCACAAAATAGTAAAGTTTACGACATAAGCTTTCAACATGATTATGCGATTTTCAGCGAGTTTTTGATATCCCACTAGTTTTATGGTGCCCTTTTTTAATTTTATAAAACATAAAAAAAAGGAAGTTTTATTATTCATATACATTAACTATATTATATATTTTATGTGCGGCCCAAAACTATTTATCTTCACTCAATGTGGCCCAGGGAAGTCAAATCTTCACTCAATGTGTCCCAGGAAAGTCAAAAGGTTAGACACGCCTGTTTTGAACTATACTGTTTCACCTAGTTTGAGACCTGATGTAAACAAAGAGCTCTTTGCCTATTGGCAAAGACCTCGTTACTACAAATAAGTGTATTTGTCCGCATAAAAAATATAATGCACAGATTTTCCGATATACTGGTTTCAACAAAGCACTGGTCAGGAAAAATTCATTTAATCATTTTGTTTGGTTGTTAGATGATGCACTTAAACCTTATTAGCATTTACTATTAACAATCAGAAGATATATGAATTTGAACTTGGAATACGAAACTAAACTAAACAATTCTCGAAGAAGACAAGATGGCAGCAAAGGCGTATTTTGTGCAGTGAAAACGCAATTATTTATATGTCAAGGTTCCAATCTAATGACGAAAAGTGTAAAAACGAAATAAAGGGAATGGCTACCCTGCAGTATAGGGTCCTCAGCCGACAAGTTGTACTCTTCCCCAGGAAAACTTGTAACGTTGAGTTGAAATATGAACATGCGGATGGATACATCCGCATGTTCCAATGTTTATGACTGATATATGCTGTTTAGAATAGTTTTCTGTAATGAGATTATTTGTTTTCGGGGCTTTTTTTAAGTTGATTTTTTAAGCGATGAGTGTTATTAAGGAAATTTACTTTTGATATTTATTTTAGGGTCTTTTTTTAAGTGCGAAACGAGGTGTCATTGTTTAGCTATAAGCGTTGTTAATGAAATCTTTTGATGAGATTATTTATTTTTGGGATATTTTTTTCAGTAAGGAACAAGGAGTTATTCTTTAGCAATAAGAGCTGTTAATGAAATCTAGTTTTGATGAGAATATTAATTTTTGGGTTTTTTTAAGTGCAGGAAGAAGGTTTATTCTTTAGCGATCGGAGTTTTTTTTTGTGCGAAACGAGGATTCATTTTGCAGCGATAAGCGTTGTTAATAAAATCTTGTTTTGATGAGATTATCCTCAGTAATTTTTTAAGTGCAGAAACATGATTTTCTTTTATGTAGCGTTGCATATTTCTTTTATATATATATATCCTTTAAATTATATATATATATATCCTTTGAATTATATATATATATCCTCAATTCGCATCTCAAGGTAGCTGTGGAACGCACTACTTTCCATTCAGACTTTTTTTTTCACCGCGGCGAAATAAAACAAAATGGCGGCTGAGGACAGTAAACTGCAATTCTGCCCGTGGATTGAAATGACATTTTCATTTTAAAATTAAATTAATTCAAACGTTTCTATCGATAATATATTAATTCTTTCATTTTCTTTTCGAAAGCAATTTCATAAATTGACACTGATATTCATTTAGCACTGTAGTTAGAAAGTTGTACATATCTGATACTGTGTTTTATGTTCACATGTCATGTCATTAAAAATGAGACCTCAAAATCTAACCAATAGTAGTAGTTACTCCTTTGGGCACTGATACTAAGAAAGGATTCCTCGTGTCGTACTGCTCATATCAGATCTCAACTTTGGTGGAACGGAGTGTGATGCTATTGCGATTCCTGGGAATTCCTCGATTTTCATTCCCTTAGGGGCGTAGCGAAAAACTATGGTTGGGGAGGGAGGGGGGAGAGAACGAAAATTTTCCAATCCGGAAATTAAATTTTGCCAACTTAGAAAATAAAACTTTTATATACATTATGTCTCTGTCCAAAATTTCGCTCCGGGGAGGTTGGGGGGGGGGGAGGGCTTTCGCAACTCACCTGCATTTTACCAAGTGGCTACGAATTTTGCCAACTTCATATAATTTCAAAGAAAAAAGAACAAGTTCTTACATTTCACCTGAATTTCAAAAAGTCGCTTTTAATTTTGCCAACTCTCCTAGACATTGCCAAGTTATCTCGATTTTGCAAACTCTCTTTAATTTCACACAAACCAATCCCAATTTTTACAACTCGCCTGCATTTATCGAGCAGAATCGAATTTGGCCAACTCCCCTAGATATTGCTTGCTTTCTGATTCTAGATCCCTTGCTTTGCTCCAATAAATTACCTTGCTTATATAAATCATTCATAATTGTCTGACATTGGAATAATCATTATGAAAACATCTAAAAGTGTATATTTATTTTTATTAAATGGTTTGAAATAATAATACTTATTATTTAAGTCTTAATAGATTCCCGAAGAAAATTCTTTGACACATTGCAGTTGTGAAACATTCCATTTTCCATAACTCTAAATACTGAACCAATACTGTTCAAAATCGATTTTTAGATTTCATTATGATCTTTATATTTTGACACATTTTCCCCTTGCGTTGAATCCACTTTGAAAAACAGACTGGATGGCCTTGGCGAGAGACTTCCGTCTTTTTCGTAACAGCTGCCACAGTAAGTCCTCTTTCCCCAACTTTCTCTCAGTCCTTGGGATCCTCGTGACCTGGCCATTTAGCCCTTTGTTGGTAAAGAAAAGCGCCGTTCAGAAGTAAAAACAACCCAACTTTCCTAAGAAAGTTAAATTCGATCTCATAGGACAGTGTTTCTCAACCTTTTATGCTTCACGTACCCCCTGGAAATGTGTATGTAACTGGCGTACCCCTTGTATAAAAAAAATAATAAATAAATACCCCCTCAAGCAGCTGCTTGCCACAGAGGTCTGACAGGAGCCTGTCAGTTTATATGCCATAGTAGAAGATCTGAGAGGATGGCAGGACCTCAGCAGAAAAACAACACACACAACCATGCCTTACCCGGGGCTCGAACCCAGGTCCCTTAGATCAGTAGCCAAGCGTGCTAACCACTCGGCCATGGGACGGCCACCCCTTGTATAGATAGATAAAACTATAGTTATGGTAAAACAATGGGAATAAAATAAAACACTGACTTTGTTACTAGATCTAGCGACTTTTGAGCTCTCACGGCGTATCCCTAAAAAAATTTACCGCATACCCCACGTTGAGAACCCCTGTAGGAAAAAGCCGAGAATCCCTTAGTTTTAAAAACCTCAGCAGTGACTCTAACTGATAAGTCGCACTTTTCAGATTCTGAATTCTGACATAGCTTATGAAATGCAAGTGAAACTGTCCTTAACTATCTATGAGGGCCAACTATGAAACTAATCGGGTGATTACAAATGAAAGTAATTGATTTTTAACACTTATTATATAAAAATTGTAAATGCAACGTCAGTAAATTCTACATATTTCTAGAGAACACTTATGAAAATTTCTTACACTCCAGGAAAAGATTACAAATGTCCATTATGGCTATTGCTAATACACCCATTAAATATTTTAGTTCATCCGATACACATTTCACTTTCGGGCTATCTCTCACATGTTCCGAAATTCCTTTGGATTATAGGTGCCTAGTGGTTAGCGCGCTTGGCTACTGATCTGAAGGACGTGGGTTCTAGCCCCGGGTTAAGGCATGGATGTATGTGTCGTTTTTCTGCAGAGGTCCTGCCATCCTCTCAGACCTTCTACTATGGCATATAAACTGACAGGCTCCTGTCAGACCTCTGTGGCAAGCAGCTGCTTGAGGGGGTATTTATTTTTATTTTTATTTATAATTCTGACAATGGCCTTGCTGTGAAGAGAAAGTTTGATTCATCAGAGAAGACAAACTTTGCAGCAAGACTTTCACTGTTCTCGAGCCATTTGAGGAAATTGAAAAACTATTTATCTTTATCTGTTAGCTCGACAGCATGCAGCAGTTGTAGTCGGTAACTTTTCGTGGTGTAAAAAACTAATGATTCGGCTCTATTTTTCCCTCACGATTTAGGAAAAAAATTATCTGACCATCATAAGTTATATATATACAGACATGCATGTCGCCAATAATTTATTTAATTTTTATATTATTAATTATAATCATTTTATGACAGAATTAAAATGTTGATGGTATTTGGAATAAAAAATATTAGATTTTGCTAACGCCCCACAAGATTTTGTCAACTCTCCTTCCATAAAGCTAATCCCAATTTTCACAACTCGTCCGTATTTTACCAAGTGGATTCGAATTTTGCCAACTGCTCTAGATTTCGCCAAGTTACCTTGATTCTGCCAACTCCCCTAGATTTTGCCAAGTGGCCTCGATTTTGCCAATACGCTATAATTTTACAGAAAAAAAATCCTAATTTTTAAATCTCACCTGAATTTTGCCAACTCTACAAGATTTTTCCAACTCTCTTTAATTTCACATAAACAATCCAATTTTCACAAGTCACCTGTATTTTACCAAGTGGCATCGAATTTTAACAATTGCCTTAGATTTTGCCAAGTTGCCTCGATTTGGTAACTACCCTAGATTTCGCCAAGTTGTTTTTAGATTTTGCTAACTTCTCTTAATTTTACAAAATAAATCTCCATTTTTCAGAATTTATTTAGATATTACAAAGTCCCTTCGAATTTCGCTAACTCCGATTAACTTGGGGGGGGGGGGCTCTCCCCGTGGCTACGCCCCTATTACTATCAACAGGTTGACGTCACTTGCTGGAAGTTGTTGTGAGATATTTTCTCTTCTACTAATCATAGTGGTTTTAAGATTGTTTTGAAGTTTTGGACCTGGCTACTTGACACTCTTCTCTATCGGTTACAGCAGCTCCGACTGCAGCATGTGAAACTTTCTCTTCAGGAGCTTCTCTAGCAGTGGCGGCTCGTAGCTAAAATTAGTGGGGGTGCTGCTCCAGAAAATTTTTAGCCTTTGTTTTAAAATTGTGTAAAAGGAAGCAAACATGTATAAAAAGAAAATGTATTCACAAACTTGATAAAATCCTAAAAGAACAAAATCAAACATTTTTTACTTACTTTAACCTAAATTGTTACAGTTCAAGCTTAATCTATTCATTTAAAAATGAAATCCATTCTTGCGCGAAAAATTTGCGCGAAAAAAAAATGAATCAAATAGAATAGCTGGAAGCAGGATAATAATCTAATTCTACACTTTATCACATTCAAGAATATGGTACACGGTTTTTAAGCACAACACACGCGGAGTAAAAAAAAACTACCTTCAACCAGCACGCCAGGGAACGACACTGCGGGAACGACAGTGCTCTCTCTCCCTTGCAGCCTCGCGTGTAGCTTCCTATGTGCGCATGCGCACAACAGTCAAACACCTCGCCGCTAGTACTGTGAAGCGCACAGTTCCATACAAAGATTTTTGTATCTTTTTCATAAACTGGGGGATGGCTACTGACCTTAAGCTTAAGGATTATATACTGTACAAGTATAAAGAAAGAATTAAAGAAAAAAGGACTCATTATATTAAATGTTATCGATAATATCAAGTTGAAATTGGGGGTGCTGCAGTTCCACAGTGCCTATACGCGAGCCGCCACTGATGCAAGGTTTACTCGCATTACACTCAAGCCATCGATAATAACATGTTTTTTTGTTAGTTTGAGCACAATATGGTGTGGCAGCAGTGCCGGCTCAAGGTACCGGCAACTCGGGCAGTTGCCCGGGCGCGCCATGTGCTTAGGGGCGCCATCAAGGATCTTCCAAAAAAAGAAAAAGTGAAAATAATAAATATTTTTTCAATCTGACGTTTTTAAGATGAAAAAACAGCAGGTGATGTGAGTATATGTAGCGGAAGTGTGAGTGTGTCACTTTTAACGACACGCAAAGATGCTCGGTTGCCAAGTGTGAGTTCACGCGGAGTTTATTATTGATATTGGCGTTACTGTACGATACGTTTTCCCACTAGAAAGGCGACAAAGTATCTGTTCAGTATCTTCTCAGACGTCAAAGTGACATCTGTCAATTTTTCTTTTGTTTCTGAGATTGTTCTTGAGTTTTTTGTTTTCTGCCATTTATAATGATATACCGTAGTGTTTTTATTTGTTTTCTTTAAACATTTTCGATTTATTTTATTTTTTCCTACTCCTAAAATTAGGAAATGCCTCCAAAAAAGTTATCCGGCTATGAAAGCAGAAAAAGACGTCTTCAACAAGAAGAAGCAGTCAAGAAACACCCAAAGGTATCTAGTTTTTTCAGTCCTAAGTCAAACAGTGGGAACAATGCAGGCTCAACTCCTTCAGCTACATATATCTGTCCAGATTTATCATCTAATGATGTGATGATGATTGATCATCATTGATTGTGAAGTCAAACCCACTGAAGATACTGTACTTTCTGAAGAAAAGAACAACTGCATGCATGAATTAAAAGATCAGGATCACAACTGTAATGCGGTTGAAGACTTAGTCTTAGGCAATAATGTCACACTCACAGCAGGGAATACTGGGAATGTCGAAAGTAAATTTGAAAACTCAATCAAAATAAATGTCAGCTACAATGATCCAGCACAATGGCCAGATGAATTATCAATAGCTGAAAGTGATCACATCATTATGAATGGGAAACATCCTATTAATAAACAGTACAGTTTTCCAAAAGATGCAAATAAACGTAGTTTCTCTGTGACAATAATGTATAGGAAAATAAACAATGGTGAGAATTTTCTTAGAAGGTAGCTTATTTATTCAGAGAGAACCAATAAAATTTATTGCTTTTGTTGCAAAATTTTTGGCTTGTCCAGTCAATGTTAGGAAAATCTGGAATTAATGACTGGAAGCATGCTCATGAATACTTACAGTCACATGAAAATTTCAGTTTTGGAGAATAAGTTAAGGTACTAAGAAAATAATGATATAAATGGATGTGATCTCTTGACTGAACTAGCTATAGCCAAAGAATTATTTCCTGAAGATGTAAAGCTTCCAATAGAAGTCGCTAGGTTCATAAACACTAATAAGTTACAGGATGTCATGCCAAATCTGTGGGTTGCATTAAGAATAATGCTTACAATACCTATTACTGTGGCCGCTGGCGAGAGAAGCTTTAGTAAACTAAAGCTTATAAAAACATACTTACGGTCATCCATGTCTCAAGACAGAATGAATTCTGTGGCAATTTTGTCTATAGAAAATGATATGGCAAAGAATATAAATATAGAAAGTGCCATGAAAAGATTTGCTGATCTAAAGGCTAGAAAAAAAAATGTTTTAGGTAGGCTAATTGTTCATACTGTCCAAATACTGGTTCAGAAAAAAAAAAAACAATATTATTGTTCATTGTTTGTTAAAAAACAACCCAGGTAATAAACTCATTTCTATATTTTTAGTTTTTTCCTTGTGAAAATGTTTATAATTATACTTAAAAAGGGCGCCGAATTTCAGCTTGCCCAGGGTGCCAGCAACCATAGGGCCGGCCCTGCATGTACCACAGCTGATTTTAAGGTTTCACCTTCCAACATCCTCAGAGATTGTTGAGTCTCAGGGTCAGTAACAGAATCAATAAATTGCAATTGAGCTAAGTTATCTTGAATATCTGGTGGACAGTTACCATAAGCTAATCTAGGTAGACGCTCAGTATCACTAGCAAATTCTTGCAAAGTTTCACCATTCTTCTGTATACAATGTTTCAATTGTGTCATATAGTATTGTTTGAAATACACGCTGCGTATATTTGCATGTTGTCGTCCTCAGTGACGTCATTATTTCATCCAATGACTTTCAATCTTGGATCACGGTTTCTGCTGCCCTTAACTATTAACATATGACGTTGCTAAAGGAATTCCTTCTTGACGAACCACTTTTTCCAATGCTGTTGATGTGTGTTCAACCCCAATCTTAGCAAATGCGGGGTTCATTAGTTCAAAAACAAATAACAATGAAACAAAAGCTAAACTGCTAAAGCATTTAGACTGCACACAAATATCAATTTTCTAGCCGAAATAAATCATTAGAAATATTCGTTTGAAGTTTTCAAATTTTCCCCCCTTTCAAAGGGCGCATTTTAAACTTTCGAGAGATTCGAAAAGAATGAATCGTAATAGTTTATCAATTCCTATGGAACCCAAAATAATTTTTTATTCATCCCTAAGAACTACATAATTGCGTTTCTCTCCCCCAAAATTTTTACATTGTAACATAATCACATCATTTGAAATATTCGTTTAAATTTTGCCAATTCGAAATTTCTCCACCGTCAGACAATGCAATTGTGACTTTTACGACATCACGAAAGTGCAGATCATAATATTTCGTCAACACCTATCCAACACAAAAAACAATTTTAATATATCACTAAAAACAAAGAAGATGAATGTCTACAAACGGACAGCCATATATGCAGAAGACAAAGTGAAAACATTAACTCGTCTTTGTTTTTCTTTAGAATGAAAAACAGCTAAAAATAACGATTTTTAAATAATATATTCGTAACGATGTGATGTTCTTAATTTTTTTTTGTTTGTAAGGTTCGTTGTTTATTAATTCTGAATTTGTTTCAAGTTTAAGCAAAATATTACTTTGTGCAATTGACGAACCAAAAAAATGTGGAATATCTATCCAGTCAGTTTGTTAGAAATCTTTTGGGATTAGCTGTAACAGAATAAAAAGTTTTCGACACAAAATAAAAGTCTTTTTAGATATGTAAATGATTATGAAATGTATCTGTTAAAATATTGGACTACATATATGAGATAATCTTCGCAACTTTAGTTAATGGTTTGCGAAATGGGTTCGTTAATTGCTACTTGAAAACTGAAACCTAAATTGAGTAGTTTTATCGAACCATGAATAAAATTTCGTTTTCTGTATTGGTCAAAATTGTATGAAAACGGATTGCAACTGATTTAGTGACAACATGTCTTTTAACGAACAAACTGATCCAAACACGATTTTGATATTTATGAGCTATGAAAAGAAAAACGAAATTAAAAATGCATTCATTTCGTAAAATGTGAATTTTTATATTAAAAATAAAATTTTAGATGACACTTTTATTTAGAAAATATTTTACAGCAAATTGAGAATGAAAAAAGTACAGAATTTGTAACCACCTGCCCTTGGTTACCATTTTATTATTAAATGAAAGGAAAATTACTCAACACAATTCCGATGACGTCACCGAATCAGTGTATTTAGCAGAAGAAAAAAAATAATTGTTTACATCGATACGTAACAATGGTCGAAACTCAAAAATAAAAGCAAATGGGGAAAAAACTATTTGATGTTTTAGCATTGTATGACGAGAATTGTGTGCTTGGTGCCTATGAATTTTGAGTAGAGGTAAGTCCTTATGAGTTGAATTATTGATAAATAAAGATGTTTAAGAGTGCGCATGTTATTGAAGCGTCTTTGGACTTGCTTAAACGTAAGGATGAATATGAATTCCTCCATGATATTGGAGAAGGAGGATTCGGTAAGGTTATATCGTTGTATGACAAAATAAATTCTCGTGAAGTAGCAGCCAAGATAGTGGCAGAAGCTTCAAATGGCGAAAATATGTTTTGGCCTCATTTATGCCACGACAACATTGTCTGTTTGTTTGAAACAATGCCTCTAATAGGCAACGCAAAGGCATTCTTTATGCCCTTAATGGGTACCGATCTTTTCAGTTTAATACATGAACCTGAATTTTTTACTGCTCCAGATTGCATAACAAGAAAAAAGGGATTTGTTTTTGATTTCCTCAAAGGATTGGATTATTTACATAATCAAGGATTAACACACAATGATTTAAAGGAAGAGAACATCCTCGTTAATAGAGAAACGAATAAAGCTCTCATAACCGATTTCTCTTTTCTAAACAAAGCGAGAGAAACAGACTTTAGCAAAATAGCTGCTCCTTTTCTGTATTTACCTCCGGAAATTATATCTACGAGAATGCATGGTCCATTTGATGCCATAGATGCTGAGCTCTGGGTGGCAGGAATCGTAATTCTGCAGATAATGACAAAACAAGCGTTTTCAAAATGCATTAAACTTTGTTCACCTTGTCCCACTTTCGACAGTCACGTTAAACCGATGCTCACGAGCATGAAAGATCCTCGGTTCATGCGTTCGCTTCTGTTAAAGGCTAATCCTGCTTCACCCGTTAAAATTGAAGCTGCTAATCAACTAATCACCTTTTTAGATCTCTTTATTTGTGAAGAGCCGCAGAAAAGAGTAAGAGCGAAAGCAGCGCTGCTTCATGATTTCTTCTTGAGAGATGAAGATAACAAGGTTCAGTGTGATGGTGCAAAAGTGATGGACCCCTGTTTTCGTGTGATACGAAGAGGCGCTCATGCTAATAAAGCTGAAGGTTGGAAAAAGCCAAAAACTGTTTCGTCCAATAAACATCCAGATGTTGAAATGAAAGAATGTGATAAAGCTTCACCAACTAATGATGGTAGAAGGATGATACAATTACGCAAATGCGTCGCACGATTTTTCAGGAGAATATTCTGCATGAGTTGCTGCTGTACGTCTACTAATAAAAGGCAAGATTTTAAGATTGGCAAAGTGAATGAACTGCCTCCTGATGAAATGCATCCTAAAAGAGTAATGATAGGTTATAAGCAGCCAGATTCCGTTTCTGATGGTGTTAGTAATGAGAGCAAGAAGAATTCCGGGGTAAAGAAAAAAATCAAAAGAAAGTTAACTGAAAGGCCCAAAAGTGGGGTGTGTGAAAAGTGGGGTGTGTGTGTGAAGAAATGTGTGAAGAAAAAAGAAAGTAAAGATAAAGAATGTGAAAAGAATTTAAAGAAAATGAGAAGAGAGCAAAGGGACCGTGTCAAAGGAAATGCAAATGAGGCAGAAAGCAGTGGTGAGAAAAGTGAAGAAAGTGAATTGGGTCGTAGTTTAGATGAGAAGAAGGCCCAAAGAAAACTGGGAAGAAGTAAACTATAAATCAACACACCCAAAACAAAAGGCTCTTTTAAGAGCCACATATTGTGTAGAAAGGATGCCCGATCGTACAAAGTAAATTATCTAGTAAAGTGGCATTTTCACTGCTCTAAGAAATCTTTGAAGGAAAATTCGAAAAGGATACTTGGTATACGAATTAGCTGGATCAGCATTCTCCTTAAGTGTTGAAGAAGAAAAATTTCCCTGATCCCTCTTTTTCCTTCCACACTAGCTGCCTATGTGTGGAGGGGTTTTCTCCAGGTTAGAGCAAAACACTCTGACATGGATGGTGCCTTGACGTGGCGTCAGAGCTTTTCACTAAACCATCTGGCAGACATATTTCTATGTAACAGAAAATGCTGATTGACACTTTAATGCAACTTTGTAGTATCTTTATCCCTCTTTTTCCTCCCACGTTAGCTGCCTATATGGGTCAATCGGTAACGCGCTAGGCTCGTAATCTGTAAATCCCAGGTTCGAGTCCCACCTGGGCCAACGTCGAGATTTATCTCCGCAAAACTCTCAGTCGGTAAGGGACACCGATGGGCTTGGAAAAGTCGCCGTCCGTCGGATGGGACGTAAAGTCGTGGCCCTGTCTCAGGGAGACCCTGTGAACTTTAAAAACATGCTGGATGGCATTGACGGGAGCTACAATCTGTCCAGTGAATTCTCTTCCCTCAACTGTCTTTGAGCCCTCGGGGTTCTTTTGATCTGGCCATTTAGCCCATTTTGGACAAAAAAAGTGTAATTCAGAGGTAAAACCATTGACGATCCTATTTTTTCGTTTTCGATTGTCCGTAGTTGCGTTAGAGTAAGATGCAGGCATAATTGCTGTATTTGTAACTGCGCTCATTAGTGAACGGCTTAAATATTTCACTCTTGAAACATTGATCCACTCCCCTACCCTCTGAAAATGTCTTTCCTAATGCCCATTGGAAGTTTCTAGCTGAAATATATAGTGCGTTGCCTTGACTTAATTCGAAATGGTTTTACACAAATTTGACATCTATGGTATGCGAAAATAACTGTACAAAATAATCTCTGAATGCTTTTGAATATCGTAAGAAATGTAATACCGATTATTAACATTTTTCTAAATACCATTCCTTTGTTGAATTTTAAATTTTTACGTGAAATTTGTTTATAAATGAGCAAATGAAATTCAAGTGCTCAAATATGTAATTATTTTTTTTTTCAGATTCCTAACTATATATATTGAACTTAGGCTCTCTGACATGAGTTCGAACTCGAGCGAGCTTGGGCTCAGAATAATTTAAGTTTCAAATACATAGTAATTTGAAATAAACACCATGTGGGTTTCGATTTTTTTTTTTACATATTCTCTAGCGTTTTTAAATGAATAGCTCTTTGTGTTTAACAGGAGGCCTACGAATTTTCAGTCTCTACAAGTATTTCCATTTTTTCGTTTCAAATACCATTAACATTTTTATTTTATTATAAAATGATTATAATTAATAAGAATAAAATAAATAATTAGCTACATGCATTTCTCTGTATACGTAGGTCTTATGATGCGTCAGAGAACGTTTTCTCCAAATGGGTCTCGGGCTCAAATAATTGACGAAATTTACTCTGGGCTCAGTAATTGACGAAATGGTTCAGGTTCAGACGGACTCGGGCTCAATAATTCAAGAAATGATGCAGGCGGTATCGGATTCAACAGCTTTGAGCTCGGGGTGATAAAATTAATCCCGTTCTCGTTTCTGCTAAGCTTCATTGCAACTATACCAATGAGAGATTTGATGTGATGAACGTAAGAATGTCTCAAGTGGAATGGGATGAGTTCACGCTTTAAATAAATTTTTATGAGCGAAGAATTCTTTGAATTCCTCTTCCAGATCCATAACCATTGTTAGTTATTAAAGTGTCTCAAGACAGATAACAGTGGAACACGATATTGGCGGAAGAATAGAAATATAATTCATTACAGCTCACACATTTTCAAAAAAAAAAAAGCCACCAAAGTTTTCACTTTGTCGTTTGTAGATATTCACTCTTTTGTTTTTACAGATAACTCTTTTTGAGTTGGATAGATATTGATGAAATGTTACGATTCGTATTTTTCGAATATCCCAATAGTTTTCATACCAAACCTAGGCACATAATACAAACAATGAAAATGACGATTCTGATCCGTTTCTAGAAAATGTTTGGACCAATACTTTTAGATGCATAATAATCAGTTCATAGCACTCATCAAAAATGTATATTTTTGGTTCTTAATCAAAATATTTTAATAATTGCAAGCCCATCGGTGTCCCCTACTGACTGAGAGTTTTGCGGAGACAAATCTCAACGTTGGCCCAGGTGGGACTAGAACCTGGGATCTACCGATTGAGCCATATAGACAGCTAGCATGGGAGACAAAAGAGGGATAAAGATACTACAAAGTTGCATTAAAATGTCAATCAGCATTTTCTGTTACATAGAAATATGTCTGCCAGATGGTTTAGTGAAACGTTCTGACGCCACGTCAAGGCACCATCCATGTCAGAGTGTTTTGTTCTAACCTGGAGAAAACCCCTCCACACATAGGCAGCTAGTGTGGAAGGAAAAAGAGGGATCAAGAACCACAAAGTTGCATTAAATCGTCAAACAGAATTCTCTGTTGAGCACATTTAATGGAACATTTTGCAGCATCTTGTGCAAGATCTAATTAAAAAAAAAGAAAAAAAAATAGACCTTGCCCACCATCCCTTCCAGTGGCAGAATCCATTATGATGCACCTTCACATATCAGCAGGCGACTGTCCACTAGGTCTTTCACCACTAGTGGCAGGTGATCAGAAAGTACTACTAAGTCACCGGAATGAATGGGTTGCGTGTGACCATTTAGCCACTTTGGAATTTTGGTTCAGCCATGAAGAAAAAATAAAAAAATAAAACATACTTACCTATACTTACAGAGAAGAGCTTGCTGATGAGAAGTAGAGTGTTTTTTCCAATCCATTACTCATTAGAATTGCATTTTTTCGTTTTTAGAGAGAGAATTTTTCTTGCGCTCTTTCAGAATATATTTTCTTTTTCCTAGTGGCTCTTCAGTAAGTTTGGGTTCGATTCGATTTTTAACAGAATATCGCAAAAATCGTGGTCAGTGAACCAGTAAGGCCGCAAAGTTTGCATAAAAGATATTAAAATGAATTTCACATTTTCTACGCGTCCGACAGATGCCACTAGTTCACTTTAAAGTAGGGGTTCTCAATCTGGGGTACGCGGTAAAATGTTTTGGGGTACGCCGTAAGAGCTCAAACGTCGCTAGATATATGTTACATATATATATATGTTTTATGTTATTCCCATTGTTATACTATAACTATAGTTTTATCTATCTATACAAGGGGTACGCCAGTTACATACACGTTTCCACGGGGTACGTGAAGCATAAAAGATTGAGAACCACTGATATATATGTTTTATTTTATTCCCATTGTTAAACTATAACTATTGTTTTATCTATCTATACAAGGGGTACGCCAGTTACATACACATTTGCAGGGTGTACGTAAAGCATAAAAGGTTCAGAACCACTGATATATATGTCTTATTTTATTCCCATTGTTATACTATAACTATAGTTTTATCTATCTATACAAGGGGTACGCCAGTTACATACACATTTCCAGGGGATACGTGAAGCATAAAAGGTTGAGAACCACTGATATACAGGGTGAATCTGAAAAAATGGGCAAAACTTTACGGGGTGGTAGAACGCAGCTATACGAGCAATATTCCTCATAGAAAGTATGGGCGGAACGCAAACGGCGAGCAGCTAGGTGGCGTTGGAAATGGTATAAAAGGGTCGGTCCTCGCACCCAACGGAATTTCTACCGTGGATTGCCGAGAGGATGGCTGATTATACTAACCACGAAATGGCGGATATGCACTTTGTGTACGGTGCGGTTGTCCTGTGGGGCCGTATGAAAAGCCTAATCTACGAGTGCCCCATTGAAACCGATATGGATCTAGTCGCCAGGATCGCCGTTGTTGCCGGCGATATTCGGGAAAGGCTTGGTGTCTTCGCAAATGTGCGTCGGTCCCTATCCCGCAGGTGTGAAGCCTGCATTAGAGCTGGCGGCAGCTTTTTTGAGCAATTTCTTTGAGCATGTACCTCAATTACATTCCTGTTAATAAAATGTTTTCTGAAATATCTCCTCTCCTTCTTGTGTTCATTCTTTAAATGTGATAGTGGAAAACTACCTTTTAACTTCTCACCGCTTGCGTTCCGACCATACATTCTGTGACGAATATTGCTCGTATAGCTGCGTTCTACCACCCCGTAAAGTTTTGCCCACTTTTTCAGATTCACCCTGTATACGTTTTATTTCATTCCCATTGTTATACTATAACTATAGTTTATCAATCTATACAAGGGGTACGCCAGTTACATATACCTTTCCAGGGGGTAGGTGAAGCATAAAAGATTAAGAACCACTGATATATATGTTTTATTTTATTCCCATTGTTGTACTATAACTATAGTTTTACCTATCTATACAAGGGGTACGCCAGTTACATACACATTTCCAGGGTGTACGTGAAGCATAAAAGATTGAGAACCACTGATTTATATGTTTTATTTTATTCCCATTGTTATACTATAACTATAGTTTTATCTATCTATACAAGGGGTACGCCAGTTACATACACATTTCCAGGGGGTACGTGAGGCATAAAACGTTGAGATCCACTGATATATATGTTTTATTTTATTCCCATTGTTATACTATAACTATAGTTTTATCTATCTACACAAGGGGTACGCCAGTTACATACACATTTCCAGGGTGTACGTGAAGCATAAAAGATTGAGAACCACTGATATATATGTTTTATTTATTCCCATTGTTATACTATAACTATAGTTTTATCTATC
This sequence comes from Ryuthela nishihirai, assembly GCA_038380435.1. Taxonomy (NCBI): domain Eukaryota; kingdom Metazoa; phylum Arthropoda; class Arachnida; order Araneae; family Heptathelidae; genus Ryuthela; species Ryuthela nishihirai. Next base: position 73,160,051 of record JAWZYU010000006.1, read on the forward strand.
TATACAAGGGGTACGCCAGTTACATGCACATTTCCAGGGGATACGTGAAGCATAAAAGGTTGAGAACCACTGATATATATGTTTTATTTTATTCCCATTGTTATACTATAACTATAGTTTTATCTACCTATACAAGGGGTACGCCAGTTACATACACATTTCCAGGGGGTACGTGAGGCATAAAAGGTTGAGAACCACTGATATATATGTTTTATTTTATTCCCATTGTTATATTATAACTATAGTTTTATCTATCTATACAAGGGGTACGCCAGTTACATACACATTTCCAGGGTGTACGTGAAGCATAAAAGATTGAGAACCACTGCTATATATGTTTTATTTTATTCCCATTGTTATACTATAACTATAGTTTTATCTATCTATACAAGGGGTACGCCAGTTACATACACATTTCCAGGGGGTACGTGAGGCATAAAAGGTTGAGAACCACTGATATATATGTTTTATTTTATTCCCATTGTTATATTATAACTATAGTTTTATCTATCTATACAAGGGGTACGCCAGTTACATACACATTTCCAGGGTGTACGTGAAGCATAAAAGATTGAGAACCACTGCTATATATGTTTTATTTTATTCCCATTGTTATACTATAACTATAGTTTTATCTATCTATACAAGGGGTACGCCAGTTACATACACATTTCCAGGGGGTACGTGAGGCATAAAAGGTTGAGAACCACTGATATATATGTTTTATTTTATTCCCATTGTTATACTATAGCTATAGTGTTATCTATCTATACAAGGGGTACGCCAGTTACATACACATTTCCGGGGTGTACGTGAAGCATAAAAGATTGAGAACCACTGATACATATGTTTTATTTTATTCCCATTGTTATACTATAACTATAGTTTTATCTATCTACAGGGTGATTCAAAACTTATCGTTCAAATTTCGTGGGGAGGTAGGGAATACGTAAGGAAGCCGATTTCACATAGGAAAGTATGTCCGCAAATGTACGCTTGCGTATGTAGAGGGCGCTGTGTGTACCCAACCAGTGTACAGCTCGCCCGACCACTCCCGCTGTCATCAGCGATCGCTTGGCCACCCAGGTCACCTGATTTATCGCCCATGGATTTCTTTTTGTGGGGGGCCATGAAAGACCATGTGTACGAGACCCCCGTCGACAGTGAAATGGACCTTGTTGCACGAATAGTGGCCGCCGCAGGCATTGTCCGTGATATGCCAGGCGTTTTTGAAAATGTTCGGCGGTCAATGCAACGGCGCTGTGAATCCTGTGTCCGTGTAAATGGTCGCAATTTTGAGCACCTACTGTGAACCTGTACTTTACCTTGTTGGAATAAAAGTCACATTCGTTACCACTTAACTGTACTGTTTCCTTGTGTTCACTTTACTTGTTCATTTTGTTCATGTAGATGACGTTTGCGGACATACTTTCCTATGCGAAATCCGTTTCCTGACGTATTATCTACCTCCCCACGAAAATTGAACGATACGTTTTGAATCACCCTGTATACAAGGGGTACGCCAGTTACATACACATTTCCAGGGGGTACGTGAAGCATGAAAGGTTGAGAACCATTGGTCTGAACGATGGAATGGAATTAAATGATGGAATTAAATACACTGATTTTCATAAATTAAGGAAAATCCCTATGTTAATCCTTTGGATACCAAGCTGTTAAGAAATACTAAGCTACTACAATTTAAATTAAAAAATTCAAATATTTCCCCTTCTTAAAAGTGAAGCTGTCGTGTCCCTCTAAATTATTTTCATATTTATTGTTATTGTATTTATCTACGATATAAGCTTATATATAAAATATATGACGAAGATGCCATAAATGACTTTAAGGCATCTCCGTCACTTGCCGGATAGATACGGTTTGAGTGACCGAGAGGAAAGACGGTGAGACAAAGAAAATTAAGGATAAAGAAGGAAATGCTCAATAGATGGAATTCAAAATGAACGACAGCAGCGCCGTGCTCGGTAGAGCATGCAACGTGTTCGGTAGAAAAGCCGATATCCAGGCAATGCTATTCCATTGACTATATTCCAAACTAGCGAGTAATAGTAAAAATCTTATTCGTAAATTACTTTAAAAAATCAAACTGAAATAAGTTATTAATTATTTATTGAGGAACATAAATTTAATCTTATTAATTATATTATAAAAATTACATTTTAATAAGATGAAACCAGAAGAAAACTTTTATTTTTGTCATTTTCAGTAAAGTCTTTTACTAGATGTAATTCGTTTTCTATGCAAAAAAAACCTCTAAAGACAGCAATTTAAATGTACTGTAAAAAGTATAAAAATACCATTTTTTTTTTCATGCTATTCTATAAAAAAAATTATCTTACTTTATTTCTGTCGAACTTTCCAAATAATATTCCGATGTTTACGTTTTCCTTGAATACAAGTGACCAAAAATTTTTTTTTTCTTTCTTTGTTGGTTGAAAATTGTCATTTAATGTTGGAGGCTTTCCTGGAAACCGGAATTTAACGGGCAATTAACAGGAAATTTAATTGGAAAATACAAAGAACTGGTATCTACTTTGAAGTTTGCGTTCAACCATGCACATTACCTTTAGAGTAATTCCCTGGATCTATGCATATTAATACTTTTTAAGTTCCAGATATTTTTTTGCATACAACCGCTGTCATTAAAAAAACTATTAAATAATCAAATTATTCCATTCTATTATTTACTAGTATTTCACTTATATTAAAAATCAACAAACGAAATTACGTTTTAAAGCTGAATTATTAATAAAAATCACAGAATGTAAAATTTAGCATTAATGTAATTTCTTTTACGAAAATTTCAATCCCACAGCAGTGACAGCTAACCATTAGGAGCTGTTATTCCAAATCTTTTTAGTCTCACAGTAGCAAAATAACATATATTCTAGAATTTTGTTTTTAGGCGTAGATGGCAGGATATGATTTTGTTGTATTTCCTTCGGTTTTGCTCACAACCACAGAAAATGCCCTTACAGCTGCTTGACCACTTACACTTTAGTGGTTGTAAGAAGCATATTGCTGTTAATAATGTTTCCACTTCATGTTAATATTGAACAGCACTACACACAAAACAAATTTTAAATCGCATTTTTATTTAGGTGTAAAATTCAGTTATTATTAAGTGTAAAATTTATGTGATACATGAGATGGCAAATTTGGAATTAATCCCAAGGCTGCCGATAATGTCAGCAACCATCCTTGAAGACATGGAGAGTGAATCTTTTTGTCCCCGGTCTGAAACTGAATGCTGCAGATGACTCAACGAAAGTTTTCCACGAACTCAAGCGTCCAAAGTTTGCTATCACTGCTGAGATTTTGTTCTGTGTTTAAATATGCTACTATTCAAAATGTCAAACAGATTATTTGTGACGGAACAAAAATCAACAATATGGCTAGCACTGGCTGGCAGATGCTTTAATACACTTAAATAGCATAAGGCAGTGGCTACTGATTGTCTGAAAACTTGAGATGCAAGGCAGTGGCGACTCGTAGCTAAAATTAGTGGGGGTGCTGCTCCAGAAAATTTTTACCCTTTGTTTTAAAATTGTGTAAAACGAAACAAACATGTATAAAAAGAAAATTTTTTCAGAAACTTGATAAAATCCTAAAAGAACAAAATCAAACATTTTTTACTTACTTCAACCTAAATTGTTACAGTTCAAGCTTAATCTATTCATTCAAAAATGAAATCCATTCTTCTTGTTTTAATTTGCGCGAAAAAAAAAATAAATCAAATAGAATAGCTGGAAGCAGGATAATAATCTAATTCTACACTTTATCACATTCAAAAATATGGTACACGGTTTTTAAGCGCAACACACGCAGAGTAAAAAAAACTACCTTCAACCAGCACGCCAGGGTCGGCACTGCGGGAACGACAGTGCTCTCTCTCCCTGGCAGCCTCGCGTGTAGCTTCCTATGTGCGCATGCGCACAACAGTCAAACACCTCGCCGCTAGTACTGTGAAGCGCACAGTTCCATACAAAGATTTTTGTATCTTTTTCATAAACTGGGGGATGGCTACTGACATTAAGCTTAAGGATTATATATTGTACAAGTATAAAGAAAGAATTAAAGAAAAAAGGACTCATTATATTAAATATTATCGATAATATCAAGTTGAAATTGGGGGTGCTGTAATTGCACAGTGCCTATACGCGAGCCGCCACTGTTCTCTAGAAGACAACGGCAGCATAGGCTGGCACTCAAATAAGGCTGCTGCCTATTGCATGCAAAATACTTTTATCTGGTTGACTGTCAGCTTGAGATTTTGTGATAATATTTTTTTTATCTCGTTTCTTTGAAAACGAGATAATAGTTTCGCTTTTGTCGTCTGTTTGTCTGTCCGTCTGTAAACATAGAACTTTTCTGTTTACAGAGAAAAATGAAAAATTCTTTTTGTGTTGAATAGGTATAGATGAAATATTACGATATGCACTTTCTGAATCTCTCTAAAGCTAAAATTAAGCCCTCTAGCGGTGCAAAAATTTGAAAATTCAAAATTTCAAACGAATATTGCAAACGATTTACTTATGCTAGAAATCTGAAATTTTGGTGGTGGAATATGAAGGTCACGTAGTTTCTATTCCCAATAATGAGTTGATCCCTTAGACCCAGAGGAGGGGGGGAAAATCTTTTTAGTTTTAGCGGATAATTGTTCGCTTTTAGATATAAATAAAAAATTCGTTTTTAGGTCAGATAGGAATTAATAAAATATTACGATTGACACTTTTTCAATCTTCCGAAAACTATAATTGCGTCCTCTAAGGATGGAAAAATTTGCAAATTTTAAAATTTCAAACAAATATTGCAAACGACGTATTTTAGCTAGAAATTTTTAATTTTGGTGGTGGAATATGAACGCCATGATGTTTCCATTGGCAACAATGAATTGTCCTCTTAGGCCCAGGGGGTGGGGGTGAGAAAAGAAAATTTTTTGCTTTAGCAGATTATTGTATTTAGAGAAAAATAAAAAAATCTTTTTAGGGTTAAATAGGAATTGATAGAATATTATGATTCGCACTTTCGGAATCTTTCGAACACTATAATTGCGCCCTCTAACGGTGAAAATGGTTGAAAATTCCAAAATTTCAAACGAATATTGTAACGATGTATTAATGATAGAAATATGAAATTTTGGTGGTGGAATGTGAACGTCACGAAGTTGCCATTGGTAACAATGAAAATGATAATAGAAAACTCTTTTTTTAATTTGATTGATATTAATGAAATATTAAAATTCGCATTTTTCAAATACTAGTTTTAATATACATATATCTATATTTACAGATCACTGAAATGATTAAACGGCAGAGCTGTTATCTAGTTTTACAAATAATCTATAAATAAACATAATAAATATATATCAATAGAAATTTGAAAAACTACTGCTAGTTTCTAACAGACATTCCACTGACAGTAATAATCTACCCACTTTTCCGAGAGAGGTGTGGGAAATGCAACCTTTTAGATTTAAGAATTAAAAGACGAATACTTTTGTGTTGTATAATTAAGGACAGATTTTAAGCTGAATTTTGACGAATCGATAAATAGATAATGTCAGCTGTTTCAACTTCTCCAAAAAGCCCTGAAATATCTGTACAGAAACACAAACCATCTTACATCTCGTAATAGGTAGATAAAGTCAAATTTCTCTTTCTGAACAGAGAAACTCTGGTATCCTTGGCCAGAAGATTCCACTTTTGAAGTCTTGAACCTAAAACCTCAGCTTGTTGTTTGGAAAGTCCTAGGTCTCGAACAAGATCATTTAGTTCATTTTGCTGAATCAGATGAGGCTCGTCTAACTTTTAGGGGTGTATGTAGAATCAGGATCTGTATGTGCCTCAAAGTTTTCCTCTGATGAATATGAATCCATCTCCTCCCAGTTGGTTGGAGGTGATGGTATAGGAAGATCACCATGAGGAATTGGCCTTATGGCTGAGGCACACTTGAATATTGTGTTTTGATTTTGTTCTTTTTTGAAAAGCCCAATACCTTAGTTAAACAAAAATAGCAATCACGCAAGTGACTAGTTGGCTCACGCCAAACCATTGGAATTGCAAAGGGCATGGATTTTATCTTACCTTTCAACCATTCGCTCAGACCAACAAAGCACGAAATGCAGAACACAAGTGGAGCCCATGTTTTATCCTGATCTCCAACATGACATCCAAAATACGAGATAGAGGCTTCCTTCACTATCTTAGTCAAAACACAACCCTGGGATTTTAAAATATAATTTCCATACACATAACAAAACTTATCTGGAATATTAATACATCCGCGACGCTGCCTTTGTGCCATTGAAACGCCAAAATTCACTCTTCAACGTACTGCACGTGTTTTTCCTACGATGAAAACAACAAGAATGGCGGTCTGAGATTAGGTTACTGTTACATGTTTTCTCCCACTTGGCAATCAGTGTTGCCAGCCACAAAAAGTAAAACATCTAGTATCCTCCCAGTTGCCTGGAGGTGTTGCTATAGGAATCAAAATGATGATTTGTATAAATACTAATGAAATACTATTTACATTTTTCCCATCTTCCGTTCCTCAAAATAAAACTTTTAAGGAATGAAATAGTAGACAAAGGAAAAAACTTCTTTCTCTTTGAAAACGAGATTCTCATAAGCGCCAGAGGCGATAATTGTCCTTTTGTCAATTCTTAGAAGATGTACACATGAATAGCGATTGTTCTCTTTTCAACTCTTTCCTTACAATTGAAAGCGAACTTTTAAAAGAATATGTATTGTGAGGTTAAACATTACATTACCTAAGGTGTTCGGAATCTTCCATATGAGAGGTAAATCCCATTCAAAGATTGCCCAAAATTAAAAATAAGCTCATTACATGAAAATGTTTCATGAGACAAACTGTATATCTCAATCATATTCATCCAAATTTCGATTTTTTTAAAAAATATTTGTTTGATATTTAAAGAATTATTGAAGCTGAAAGATTTGACAATAAGTGCTATCGTTATGCTTGTCATAAACAATGCTTCACAATTAGTGGAAATTGAAAAAAATAACCCAAACTTCTATAATTACATTTATTCCGGTAAACGATTTCTTAATAAATCATGGTAAATTCTTACCAGTTTGTAACACTGAGATCAAATGATTCAATTTTCATAACTCTATAAATAGTGAACAGATATTGCTAAATATCTAGATTTGGCGAATTTTTTTAGATTTCCCATTTCTTGTGCCATTTTACTATAAAACGATTAATTCGAACTTACTTTGAATATAGTTTTCTCTTCGGGCAATTTGGAAATGTCCAAATATATTTTTATTGTTGAGTGCAAATTGTTCATTCTCAGAGTTAAAAAAAGCGAGTAAGAAAAACAAATATTTAAATTTCAAGTTAATAATCTTATTTTTTTGAAATGTTACGGTATATTTAATATTACATGTATCTTATGTATGATATTGATTTATTAAGTTACTAGCAGATTTATCCGGCGTTGCGCGGGTCGGAAACTTTCGAAACTATAGAGCAGATGTTACTCCCCACGTCGCAAGCTTTCATTTGGATAAATATCATTACCTCGATAATTATCATTCGATCTCCTCCCCCTCCGACACGTAATCTGTAGTTCCCAGGTTCGAGTCCCAGCTGGGCCAGCGTTGAGATTTATCTCCGCAAAACTCCCCGCCCTGCCCACGGTCAGTAGGGGACACCGATGGGCTTAGATAGGCCGCCATCCGTCGGTTGGGACGTTAAGCCGTGGCTCCATGTGCGGGAGAGCCATACCCTGTACACGTTAAAGAACACGCTGGATGGTCTTTGACGGGAGACTACCATCTGTCTCCTAACAGCTGTTCTAATGGGTCCTCTCTCCTAACTTCTCTGCGCCTTCGGGGGTCCTTGTGACCTGGACATTTAGCCCATTGTGTGCAAACAAAAGAGCCACTCGGAGGTAAAATAGCCCAACTGAACACCTCTGGTCAAAATGTTCTCCCTCTCTTTTAGGGGAGAAAAGAAATGGACATAATTCGAGGTACCTATTATCCTCCTCACGTCAGAAGTTTCTAAACCAAAAACCGGATAAACAAAAACAGATAATCGAACTTTTCAAATCACTTCGTAACCACCAGAGTTCCTCGGATATAATTTACCAGGCATATGTAACTTTATAGCGAAAGAAAATTAACTATGGTCTGAGGTGAATAAAAAATGTCATGGTACAAAAATATTATTATTAAACATAATTATTTATCATTTAACATAATATTTAAAACGCTTATTATTTATATATATACTTTCATTAGCTTTTGCATATTTTTAAATTAAGTTAATGATTTTAACTTCCTATATGAATTTAATTTTTGAATTTTGTGTTCTACTCGTGCTTAATTAGAAAGAGTTCAATATCCATGGACGCTTGCGCTCTTGATCCAGCAAACTGAGCAATGAGTTTATCACGCGAAATCAGAAAGAAATTATTTGATGCATTCATTGTTTCAAATTTAATGATGGCAACAATTATTTTGAATAACTTTCAACTATTAAGTTTTTTTATGTTTTTTTTATTTGCGACATATAGGACAGAGAAGAATCCTAGAAGATACTCCTAGCTTTTACAGGTCTTCTCATACAAGGACATGCCCTACTAAGACCGAAGTCACTGCTGACATATGCCTTAGTTAGAGCTAACACAACACACAAAGTTTGCCTTGCTGGAACAGTCGCTAACTGCCTAACCACTATGCCAGTTAAGGCTTATTAACGTGGGAAATCAGATATTAGTTTAATTTGATGTATTCCTTTTTTCAAATTTATTAGTGGCAACAGTTATTTTGAATTATTTTCTACCGTTAATGCTAAATCTATGGGGATTTTCAGAAATTGAAACCCACTCACCCCGATTTTGAATGACCCCAGCGAGTTCGCACGTAGCCTATATTCTTCCCCTGGGTGAAGGGAACAACGTTCATGCAAAGTTTTGTGTCTCTAGCTCTTCTGGGGGATGAGCGCATAAGCGGACAGACACACAAACAAACTTCCTTTTTTATAATATTAGATTACATTAATTTTATTGTTTGTTAATAAAATTATATTACTTATCATCAAGGGCGGCGGTACCTCGCTGGCAGCAAATTTAGAATCAAACTAACGATCACGTCTGCAGTAAAGATAACGACCAAACGATCACATCTGCAGTAAATTTGATTCGAGTAAGTATGGCCTAGTTTTCAACAGATGATTTTAAATTACTTTTAAAAATGACGTTAAATTTAGCTCGCTCAGGGGGGGGGGGGGGCAAAATAGCAGGCCCCACTTATCATTAAAATTCTTACATCCATACGACTTGAAAGATTTTATTTCTCAACAACTGCATCAATGGAAATTACCTTCTAATAAGAAGTTCTAATTTGAAGAGGAACATGTAGCTTCTGGCTAATTTGGAATACTCCTTTTTCAGTAAGAATTAATTTTTTATAATTTTTCCTCCTTTAGTGCGGTCCTTTAAATTCTCATTTGAAGAATAAAAGTTCTCACTAATCCTCTCAATGGAAGTGAAAAGACAAATCCTGTTGCCAATGTGAACCTCTTAACCACCACATTCTACCACTTCAAATCTTTAAATTTTTAAATACATCGTTTTGTCAATATTCTTTCGAGATTTTTACAATTCGCAACTTTTTTCACCGTTAGAGGGAGTTAATGAAGTTTTTGTCTTTTCCTCCGTTACCACCATCAAATAAAGGAGATTCGAAGTAATGATTAACTGAAAAAAGGCAAAAAAAAATCAAAATTTCATTTTTTATCATATTTTATTTATTTCAATATTTCGTTGACGTTAAGCCGTGACACTCTGTGCGGTAGAGCCATACCCTGTGCACGTTAAAGAACCCAATGGATGGCCCTGACGGGAGACTACCATGCGTCCCCTCCCTCAACCTTCTCTGAGCCTTCGGGAACGAATCCGATCAACGAAACTTATAAAATGCAAAAAGACGTTTTCGTTTGTCTCTTAAAATGAAACTAGTTGCGCTTTTCCATTCCCCGCTGGAGGTAAAGAGGTAAATCATTGCTGCCAAAGCAAACATTTTAACTTTTACACTCTACCACCAAAATTTTTAATTTCCAGCATAAATAGATCGTTTTCAATATTTGTTCAAAGTAACTTTCCTACTTAGAGGGTGATATTAAAGATATTATGGGTTGAGTTGTTTTACTTCTGAGTGGGGGGCGGGGATGGCTCAGTCGGTAGCGCGCCAGACTCGTAATCTGTAGTTCCCAGGTTTGAGTCCCAGCTGGGTCGGCGATGAGATTTATCTCCGCAAAATTCCCCTCCCTGCCCACGGTCAGTAGGGGACACCGATGGGCTTGGAAAGGCCGCCGTCCGTCGGATGGGACGTTAAGCCGTGGCCCCGTGTGCGGGAGAGCCATACCCTGTGCACGTTAAAGAACACGCTGGATGGCCTTGACGGGAGGCTACCATCTGTTTCCCAACAACTGTTCCAGTGGGTCCCCTCTCCCAACCTTCTCTGAGCCATCGGGGTCCATGTGACCTGGCCATTTAGCCCATGGTGTGCAAAAAAGTGCCGCTCAGAGGTAAAACAACCCAACCCAACCCAACTTCTGAGCGGCACTTTTTTGCACACCATGGGCTAAATGGACAGGTCACAAGGACCTCGAAGGTTCAGAGAAGGTTGGAGGAGAGAATCCACTGGAACGGCTGTTGGGAGAGGTAGCCTCCCGTCAAGGCTATCCAGCGTGTTCTTTAAAGTGCACAGGGTATGGCTCTCCTGCAGACGGGGCCACGGCTTAACGTACCATCCGACGGACGGCTGCCTTTCCAAGCCCTTCGATGTTTCCTACTGACCGTGGGCAGGGAGGGGAAATTTGCGGAGATAAATCTCAACGCTGACCCAGCTGGGACCCGAACCTGGGAACTGCAGATTACGAGTCTGGCGCGCTACCGACTGAGCCACCCCCGCCCCAAAAAGCTATTATGCGATTCTAAAAATGAATGTCTACAGATGAAAAAGAGAAATAATTGGCTCTTTTTTCTTTAAACGAACTACATTTAGTATATAATATTAACGTTTAATGCATGCCCGGAATTGTAGAAAATCGAGGAGACCAAGAAACGCAATCGAGCCTAAAAAATGCAAAACATTTCCCTTTCCGTTTTACGGGTCTTTAGTAAATTTCTTGAAAAATGCATGAAGTATAAATAAATGTCATTATTTATTGCCTGTGTTGGGGAGGCATTCTGAAGGGGGGGGAGACATTTCCCTCTTGGCCTTCCTAAATCCGGCCCTGGTTTAATGCAATAAATATGAGTTGGTATGTTCTGTGTATGAGCGCAATGCCTATAACACACGTAAAGCGTTGTTATTCCCAGCAGACCGAATTTGAAAGGGGTGGAATCGTTGAGTTGTCAGAAGCTGGTGGTCAGCATGAGAAATCGCCGTTCATGTGGGTCGGGATGCCCGAACAGTTGAATGCTGTTGGCAACAATGAATACAGGAAGGTATCCAGACATATTACCAAGTCTCTAGTGGCATCAGAAGAGCGTCCGAACGAGAGGATCAACGAATCCGAAGGATTGCGATAGGAGACATTTGTCACAAGCCGTCATATTTCCAACATCATAACATCATCTTATTTTTGCCTGTGCTCGGGAGATTGCGAGAATCGAGCCTATGTTGGGGAGATGGCGAGAAACGAGACTGTGTTGAGAAAGTTTCGAGAATCGAGCCTGTTTTGGGGGAGATTGCGAGAATCGAGCCTATGTTGGGGAGATTGTGGAATCAAGCCTGTGTTCGGGAGGTTGCGATAATAGTACTTGTGACATTGGGAGAGATTACGAGAATCCAGCCTGTGTTGAGGATATTGCGAGAATCGAGCCCGTATTGGGGAGCCTGCATTCGTGCACTTTTCTGTTTGGGATCCAGTGATGGTCGTATATGCATCTGGGATAGAGATAATCCAACCTGCATCAGTGCCATCAAATTTTTGACAATAGATCAAAATACTTCTGCAGAAAGATCAAAATACTACTAGAAGGTACTCCATCGATGCAGTTGGTGAGAAACACAATCTTTCAAGGATATCATTTCAATGATAAGTAATACAATGCCTGTGAACTAGAAACATGAGAAAGACTTGTATTAAACCCAATACCCAGAATGATGATGAGGGAGCCATCAATTTCAATAGCCATTCCTGTCTCATTGTTATTGGCAAGACATTATTTTAAAACCATTCTGTGACAAGTGCTGCTACCATTTGTATGCTCAATCACAAAAGCTATTTTTCAGCCGGGCAATGGCCTCTCACGTACAGCTCTCATATCCTGAGAGTATATGGATATGTTTCACTGATCTGCCCCTTCCCAAGATTTGTCACCCATTAAATACCTTTGGGATATGATGGGATGTTCACTGACCACTTCCTATCAGGGCCTTATCACTTTTTATTTTTGTTTCCCATCGCTTAGCACTGATGCATGAAGCATGGCTCAATGTGCACCGGGATAGCATTTGCCACATTTTCGACTTACTATTGCGCTGTCCCGTGGCCTCGCGGTTAGCATGCTTGGCTACTGATCAAAGGGACCTGGATTCGAACCCGAGGAGTAAGGTATGGTTGTTCCATTTTTTCTGCTGAGGTCCCGCCATCCTCTCCTATCTTCTACTATAGCGTATAAACGGACTGCTTCCTGTCAGACCTCTGTGGCAAGCAGCCACTTGAGGGACTATTTATTTTTTATTATTTCTTTACTTATTGCGGCATTTCTCAGCTTGTATCGCTGATCATAGACGCGATACTTCTTATTTAAAGTACACCTCATTTAGTTCAGTAAATGCTGCTGATTTCACACGCAAACTTAACTATTTCTTGTCTACATTGCTATGTGTCAATCCCCTTGCTTTCAGTTCAAAGAGAGTCCTCCTTGTAGGTGGGGCAATTTCTTTGACGAACAGTGTATTTATAAACTTAAACATTCCACTTATCTCTAGGTAGAGTTACGAGAATATTGAATCCCCCATTCACCAGGGGGAGCTCGAGCCCGCTAATCTCCCTCTTAATACCCTCTTCTTACTTTTAATGGATGATATTCTGCCTTTTGCTTCACGATCGTTTCTTCTGAAATAACTTTGGTACGGCTGCTTTGGCCATTCTGAATTCTGCTAATAAATTATTTAGATAAAAATGCTTCTCAAGATTGAAGACAAAGCAATAACAGCTATATAAGGCCAATAAAATATTTACATACAATAATGAATATAATACGTATCGATTCACTGCTTATTAGTAAAAATTGGCTTTAACCTGAGACAATAATCATGAAATTATTCTGAAATTTTTTCTCCAATTGGGTGGACATAATTTAACTTATACAAAGGAACCAAGTACAAACCTATAAAGGAAATCTTAACCCAGCACTAAGATAAAGGACAAAATGGCAAAGCAAAAAAGTGAACTGAAAACATAATCTAACTTCACCTAACTAGGCAACGGAAAAAAGAATGGAACGGAAGAGATTCAAACGAAAACAGATTCTTTATGAACCTTTAATTACACTGGTTTATGAGTTTTACAACCTGAACAATTGCAGCTGCCTTTAACTATTTTTCAAGTGCTGATTTCAGATCTGGCCTTAAAAAAAGGCTAGCACGTCACGTTTCTATGTTATTAGTCATTTTGATTCCTATTAAGATAAATAGTAATAAATGAATATTATATATAACATACATGTAATATTAAATATACAGAAACATTTGAAAAAATAAGATTATTAACTTGAAATTTAAACATTGTTTTCCGTTACTTGCTTTCTTAACTCTGAGAATGAACAATTTGCACTCAACTATAAAAAGATTTTTGGACCTTTCCATATTGCCCGAAGAGAAAACTATATTCAAAGTAAGTTCGAATTAATCGTTTTATAGTAAAATGGCACAAGAAATGGGAAATCTAAAAAAATTCGCCAAATCTAGATATTTAGCAATATCTGTTCACTATTTACAGAGTTATGAAAATTGAATCATTTGATATCAATGTTACAAACTGGTAAGAATTTACCATGATTTATTAAGAAATCGTTTACCGGAATAAATATAATTATAGAAGTTTGGGTTAATTTTTTCAATTTCCACTAATTGTGAAGCATTGTTTATGACAAGCATAACGATAACACTTATTGTCAAATCTTTCAGTTTCAATAATTCTTTAAATATTAAAAAAATATTTTTAAAAAAAATCGGAATTTGGATGAATTTGATTGAGGTATACAGTTTGTCTCATGAAACATTTTTATGTAATGAGCTTATTTTAAATTTTGGGCAATCTTTGAATGGAATTTACCTCTCATATGGAAGATTCCGAACACCTTAGGTAATGTAATGTTTAACCTCACAATACATATTCTTTTAAACGTTCGCTTTCAATTGTAAGGAACGAGTTGAAAAGAGAACAATCGCTATTCATGTGTACATCTTCTAAGAATTGACAAAAGGACAATTATCGCCTCTGGCGCTTAAGAGAATCTCGTTTTCAAAGAGAAAGAAGTTTTTCCTTTGTCTACTATTTCATTCCTTAAAAGTTTTATTTTGAGGAACGGACGATGGGAAAAATGTAAATAGTATTTCATTAGTATTTACACAACATCATCATTTTGATTCCTATAGCAACACCTCCAGGCAACTGGGAGGATACTAGATATTTTACTTTTTGTGGCTGGCAACACTGATTGCCAAGTGGGAGAAAACATGTAACAGTAACCTAACCTCAGACAGCCATTCTTGTTGTTTTCATCGTAGGAAAAACACGTGCTGCACGTTGAAGAGTGAATTTTGGCGTTTCAATGGCACAAAGGCAGCGTCGCGGATGTATTAATATTCCAGATAAGTTTTGTTATGTGTATGGAAATTATATTTTAAAATCCCAGGGTCGTTCTTTGACAAAGACTATGAAGAAAGCCTATAACTTGTATTTTGGATGTCATGTTGGAGATCAGGAAAAACATGGGCTCCACTTGTGTTCTGCATTTCGTGCTTTGTTAGCCTGAGTGAATGGTTGAAAGGTAAGATAAAATCCATGCCCTTTGCAGTTCCAATGGTTTGGCGTGAGCCAACTAGTCACTTGCGTGATAGCTATTTTTGTTTAACTAAAGTATTGGGCTTTTCAAAAAAGAACAAAATCAAAACACAATATTCAAGTGTGCCTCAGCCATAAGTCCAGTTCCTCACGGAGAAGATCTTCCTATACCAATCCAACAAACTGGGAGGAGATGGATTCATATTCATCAGAGGAAGACTTTGAGGCACATACAGATCCTGATTCTACATACACCCCTAAAAAGTTGGACGAGCCTCATCTGATTCAGAAAAATTAACTAAATGATCTTGTTCGAGACCTAGGACTTTCCAAACAACAAGTTGAGGTTTTAGGTTCAAGACTTCAAGAGTGGAATCTTCTGGCCAAGGATACCAGAGTTTCTCTGTTCAGAAAGAGAAATTTGGCTTTATCTGACTATTACGAGATGTAAGATGGTTTGTATTTCTGCACAGATATTTCAGGGCTTTTTGGAGAAGTCGGAACAGCTGACGACCCTAAGGAATGGCGTCTATTTATAGATTCGTCAAAATTCAGCTTAAAATCTGTCCTTTTGCATAAAGAAAACCAAGAAACCTTCCATTCCAGTGACACACGCTGTGAGAATGAAGGAAACTTATGAAAGCATGGAAAAAATACCCACTGCTTTAAAATAAAATTTACCCTTCAACGTACAGCAGGTGTTCCTCCTACAATGAAAAGAACAAGAATGGGGTCTGAGGCTAGGTTACTGTTAAATATTTTCTCCCACTTGGCAATTAATGTTGCCAACCACAAAAAAATATCTAGTATCCTCCCAGTTGCCTGGAGGTGTTGCTATAGGAAACAAAATGATGATGTTGTATAAGTACTAATGAAATACTATTTATATTTTTCCCATCATCCGTTGCTCAAAATAAAACTTTTAAGGAATGAAACCAGGGGCGTAGCCATGGGGGGATGGGGGGGGGGGGGGGGGGGGCTCACCCCGAAAGCAACTCGGAGTTGGCAAAATTCGAAGCGACTTCGTAAAATCTAGGTGAGTTGTGAAAATTTGTAATTTTTTTTGTAAAATTAAGGGGAGTTGTCAAAATCGAGGCAACTTGGCAAATCTAAGGCAGTTTGGAAAATGGAGAGACAGCAAAATTTAGAGCAGTTGGCAAAATTCGAAGTCACTTAGTAAAGAACAGGTGAGTTGGCAAAAACGGGACAACTTGTCAAAATCTTGGGGAGTTGGCAAAATTCGGAGTGACTTGTCAAAATCTTGGGGAGTTGGCAAAATTCAGTTGAGATGTTAAAATTTGTATTTTTTTCTTTTTTGGCGAGTTGGGAAAACTTATGGAGTTGGCAAAATATAAGTGTAGTTGGCAAAATTCGGAGTGACTTGGCAAAACGTGAAGAGTTGACAAAATTCAGGTGAGATGTAAAAATTGCAATCTTTTTTTCTGTAAAATTATGGCGTTTTGGCGAAATCGAGTGAACTTTGCAAAATCTAGGAAAGTTGGCAAATCTTGAGGGAGTTGGCAAAATTCAGAGTGACTTTGCAAAAATCAGGTGTGATGTAGAAATGGGATTTTTTTCTGTAAAATTGTTGCGAAATGGCAAAATCGTGGAAACTTGAAAAAATCTAGGGCAGTTGGCAAAATTCAAATCCACTTGGTAAAATACGGGCGATTTGTGAAAATTGGGATTGTTTTCGTGAAATTAAGGAGAGTTGACAAAATCGAGAAAACTTGGCAAAATCAAGGGAAGTTGGCAAAACTTGGAAACCACTTGGTAAAGTACAGGTGAGTTGTAAAAATTGGGATTGGTTTTGTGAAATTAAGGAGAGTTGGAAAAACCAAGAACTCTTGGTAAAATCTAGGGGAGTTGGCAAAATTTGAAGCCACTTGGTAAAATATAGGGGAGGTGAGAAAATTGTGCCTTTCTTGTGCTATTAAGGAGAGTTGATAAAATTCGAAGTAACTTGGCAAATTCAGGGAAGTTGTAAAAATTGTGATTTTTTCTGTAAAATTACGGCGAGTTGGAAAAATTCGAACCCACTTGGAAAATACGGGCGAGTCGTGATAATTGGGATTGGGTTCGTGAAATTAAGGAGAGTTGAGAAAATCGGGAAACTTGGCAAAACCTTAGGGAGTTTGAAAATTTTGAAGTGACTTGGAAAACTTAGGAGAGATGCAAAGACTGGGATTGGTTTTGTGAAATAAAGGAGAGTTGGCCAAATCAGTGGAAAATTCACACAGACTTGCCATTATTCATTATTCAGACGAGATATAAAATCTTAGTAGTTTGCTCAGTTGGCAAAATTTGAATTTCGAGTTGAAAAATGTTTGATTTCTCCCTCCCAACCATAGTCCTTCGTTACGCCCCTGAATGAAACTGTAGGTAAAGGAAAAACTTCAAGGAGGCTTCTCAAGATGAACTTCTTGTAAGTATAAAAGATCCTTACCCATGTTTTCTTATTTTGCGTTTCAATATTATTTCATTTGTTACTTTATATTCAGTGGTCTATAACGATGATGTTTATAATTTTTTTCACTGTAATCATGTAATTAATTAATAAGTTTTAAGTTCAATTTAATAAAATAGTCACATTTCTTTTAATTTCCCAGAAATGCGCATTCATTGAAGTTTGAAATACATCAATCCGTAATTAAAAAAAAACTGTACGTTCTACAGATTTTCCACAGCCATATTTGAATTCAGCATACCCGAAATTTCTTAAAAACATCCTATTTGACGAATGTTATAAAAAAAAGTATGAATTTGTTGTCTATTGTTATCAGCAAAACTTCTTTCCCGTGCGTTGCAGGCCGAACACAGGATCCAAGTGTTTCGATAGGCAACGGGGAAAGCTCTAGACACCTGATGGTTGCTATGGCAAAATTTCGCAGCGCTGAGAGTCATCCACACACTCTCTCGTCCTGTAACATAGAAATCAATTACTGAATGTTAAAAGTTATAATTTCTATTCTTCGGCTGATACACAAAGGGCAGGAACAGGGGAAAGAAGGATTCCCTGCCCCTTTTAAGATGTAGTAAAGGTAAAAAAGGCAAATAATTATTAAACTTATCTTTATTTCTTTTATTTTTCAAAAACAATTAAGACCTCTAAAACTGAGAGAAAATAATTTTCTGCAATAAAAAAACTAGTATCTCTCCCCACCTTCTATTTACCTTTTTTCCGGATCGACGAAGACACTTGTCTCCTTTTATTTCTTTTAGATCCCGACCCACTTGCATACACACTTAAATGAATAGTCCTCAAGTAGCGATTGGCTACGGACGTCTAACTAGAAGGTGTAATTTATTCCTCCAAACATGTCGATCTGCTTGATCTTCATCAGCTCCATGTGGCCACTGGAGGCAAATTCTAGCAAGGTCCTGTTTGACATGGGGCGGGGGTGGCTCAGTCGGTAGCGCGCCAGGCTCGTAATCTGTAGTTCCCAGGTTCGAGTCCCAGCTGGGTCAGCGTTGAGATTTATCTCCGCAAAATTCCCCGCCCTGCCCACGGTCAGTAGGGGACACCGATGGGCTTGGAAAGGCCGCCGTCCGTCGGATGGGACGTTAAGCCGTGGCCCCGTGTGCGGGAGAGAAATACCCTGTGCACGTTAAAGAACACGCTGGATGGCCTTGACGGGGGGCTACCATCTGTCTCCCAACAGCTGTTCCAGTGGGTCCCCTCCCCCAACCTTCTCTGAGCCTTCGGGGTCCATGTGACCTGGCCATTTAGCCCATGGTGTGCAAAAAAGTGCCGCTCAGAGGTAAAACAACCCAAACAACAACCCAACCTGTTTGACATTGTCTACCCAACGCATCTTAGGTCTCCCCCTCTTTCGGAGGACTTTAGGCACACTGTACATAACTCTTAACTAATCTACAGTTATGCATACGGACAACATGGCCAAACCAACACAGTCTCTCTTCGAATAAAATGCTGCTTGAAGGAGGTTGTTGAATCCTTCTTCTAACCTCATCACTACTTAGAAAGTCAAACCACCTAATGCCCGAGACTCTGTGTAAACATCTCGAATCAAAGGCGTACAAAGGACCCAACTTTCACTACCATACCTAACCCTAAAAAGACCAAACTATTATAATACTTAAATTAAAATATTTCGCCTTATTTCCTCTGTCGTTGATTAAACCTACTTCTAGTAGTTGAAGTAGATTTAACCAATGACAGAAGAAATCAGCGCAATATTTTAATTCAGTAATTGAATGGTTGTTTAGCTGGTTTAAAGAGAAAAAGAGCTATTATTTTCTGTTTGAGGTCGTCTATAGATACTCAACGTTTTAGTTTTTAGATATAAAGAAAAAATTAATTTTCGTTTGCATAGGACAGGCCAGGGCAAACCACCAGTTCTTTTTGTATAGCCCGCGAGATATTGATGACTAATAAATTAAATTTGTAAAAGAGAAAAATATCATATAGAGAATTCGAAGTCCACATTTGGAGAACCAAATTCTCATACAAATAATTAATTTCGATTAAATATTAATTAAAATTAATTAAAATTAAATGTAAAAATAAATACTCCCTCAAGTACCTGCTTGCCACAGAGGTCTGATTTGCACTTATCAGTTTTACGCCACGTAGATCTGAGAGGATGGGAGACCATAGCACAAAAGCAACACAAATGCCCATGCCACACCTGGGGCCAGAACCAACGTCCCTTAGATCAGTAGTCAAGCGTGCTAAATTTAATAAAATTATATTGTTTATGTTGGATTTTAAAATATTTTCCCATTAAGTTAATATATGTTATTGATTTCATATATTTCTTTGGCGGTTCCCCGTTCCATTTCAGTTCTCTATGCAGTCCGTCAGCTAAGTCCTTTGGCAGGCCTTGGATAGGTATTGGTTGCGCAGTACAATTCACATTTTTTGAATTCCCGAAGAGCTATAATTGCGCCTTCTAAACGGTACAAAAAAGTGGAAAAGTCCAAAATTTTAACAACTATTGCAAACGATCTATTTATGCTAGGAATGCGAAATTTGGGTGGTAGAGGGTGAAGATCTACTGCGTTACATGTCAGCAATTATTTGCCCCCTTACCCCAAGGGGATGATGATAAGAGCTGCTTGTTAATTTTAAACGATAAATGAAAATTTATTTTAAGTTTTATAGGTACTGATGATATATTAGTATTTGCATTTACCCTGTTATGGGGCGGGGGTGGCTCAGTCGGTAGCGCGCCAGGTTCGTAATCTGTAGTTCCCAGGTTCGAGTCCCAGCTGGGTCAGCGTTGAGATTTATCTCCGCAAAATTCCCCGCCCTGCCCACGGTCAGTAGGGGACACCGATAGGCTTGGAAAGGCCGCCGTCCGTCGGATGGGACTTTAAGCCGTGGCCCCGTGTGCGGGAGAGCCATACCCTGTGCACGTTAAAGAACACGCTGGATGTCCTTGACGGGAAGCTACCATCTGCCTCCCAACAGCTGTTCCAGTGGGTCCCCTCCCCCAACCTTCTCTGAGCCTTCAGGTTCCATGTGACCTGGCCATTTAGCCCATGGTGTGCAAAAAAGTGCCGCCCAGAGGTAAAACAACCCAACCCTGTTATCCAGTAGTTCGAATTTCTAGTGTTAGTACTAATCACGAAAAATATAAATGGCAGTATCTCTGGCATTCTAGGAAAAGCACGCATTATCCCTGTCATCATCATCCATCATTTTCCTGGCTAGGTACACATTATCCCTATCATCATCACCCAGCATTTTCCTGGCTAATATATTTTTCGGCTATTTTTATTTAATGCCAGGGATATATAATATCCCTGGCATTCTCACCCAGCATTTCCTGTTGAGTCAGTGTTGAGAAATATCAGAACAGAACCTCCCTCTATCCTTGGTCAGTAGGGGACACCGATGGGCTTGGAAAGGCCGCCGTCCGTCGAATCAGATGTTAAGCCGTGGCAACTTGTGCGGGAAAGTCATACCCTGTGTACATTGAAGAATACGCTGGATGGCCTTGACAGAAGGATACCATCTGTCTCCCAGCCACTGTCCAGTAGATCCCCTCCCCCCAACTTTCTCTCAGCCCTCAGGTCCTTGTGTGCTCGCCATTTAAGCCACTATGTGCAAAAAAAGTGCTGGTCACAGATAATCAGCCCAACCCAAAATGTTCTTCATAAATGTCCGTAGGTTTGCACTCGTTCCTATGAAGTTAAAAAGCTACGACTTGTTTGAAATATTGCCTATGATTGAAATTATGTGTATAATTACCCATAGCAGCTATGTACTATAATTTCCCATATCACCTATGTGCTATAATTTCCCATATCAGCTCTGTGCTATAATTTCCCATATCAGTTATGTGCTATAATTTCCCATATCACCTATGTGCTATAATTTCCCATATCACCTATGTACTATAATTTCCATATCAGCTATGTGCTATAATTTCCCATATCAGCTATGTGCTATAATTTCCCATATCAGCATTTCTCACTTCCTGTAGCGGGCGTAAAGTTCGGTCTGAGAAATCTGTGGGTTATTCCTATGGAGCTTACTAAACACGTGGAAAGATTTTACAGTTCCGCAAGAATGCAGAATAGGGATGACACGAAAAAACATGCCGGTTTTTCTCAAGTATATGGGGATCATGACTGTTCATATGGCACTGTTACGGGATGGATGAGCAAATTCAGAAAAGGACGACAGAGCTTCGAAGACCTCCCTCTTGCAGGAAGACCGAAGGAGGCCGTTAACGACAAAACCATTGTTGTTGTTCGTGAACTCGTAAGGAAAATCCACACGTCTGCATTCACGTAATACGTTTAGATGCCACTTTATCGTTTTCAGTGTAGAAACAATTACTCTTCGACATTTAATGTTCCGAAAGATCTGTGCCAAATGGGTACCTCAGAAACTGACAGAACGGCAAAAAAAGGGATAGGTCGACTCGTGCAACGAAATGCCGACAATGTTTGAACCGAGCGTCCCAAACGGTTTACATACATTGTCACAGGTAATGAGACATGGTTATATTACTAAACATTGTCACAGGTAATGAGACATGGTTATATTACTATACATTGTCACAGGTAATGAGACATGGTTATATTACTATACATTGTCACAGGTAATGAGACATGGTTATATTACTATACATTGTCAGAGGTAATGAGACATGGTTATATTACTATACATTGTCACAGGTAATGAGAAATGGTTATATTACTATACATTGTCACAGATAATGAGACATGGTTATATTACTATACATTGTCACAGGTAATGAGACATGGTTATATTACTATACATTGTCACAGGTAATGAGACATGGTTATATTACTATACATTGTCAGAGGTAATGAGACATGGTTATATTACATTGTCACAGGTAATGAGACATGGTTATATTACTATACATTGTCACAGGTAATGAGACATGGTTATATTACTATACATTGTCACAGGTAATGAGACATGGTTATATTACTATACATTGTCACAGGTAATGAGACATGGTTATATTACTATACATTGTCACAGGTAATGAGAAATGGTTATATTACTATACATTGTCACAGACAATGAGACATGGTTATATTACTATACATTGTCACAGGTAATGAGACATGGTTACATTACTATACATTGTCACAGGTAATGAGACATGGTTATATTACTATACATTGTCACAGGTAATGACACATGGTTATATTATTATACATTGTCACAGGTAATGAGACATGGTTATATTACATTGTCACAGGTAATGAGACATGGTTATATTACTATACATTGTCACAGGTAATGAGACATGGTTATATTACTATACATTGTCACAGGTAATGAGACATGGTTATATTACTATACATTGTCACAGGTAATGAGACATGGTTATATTACTATACATTGTCACAGGTAATGAGACATGGTTATATTAAATTGTCACAGGTAATGAGACATGGTTATATTACTATACATTGTCACAGGTAATGAGACATGGTTATATTACTATACATTGTCACGGGTAATGAGACATGGTTATATTACTATACATTGTCACAGGTAATGAGACATGGTTATATTACATTGTCACAGGTAATGAGACATGGTTATATTACTATACATTGTCACAGATAATGAGACATGGTTATATTACTATACATTGTCACAGGTAATGAGACATGGTTATATTACTATATATTGTCACAGGTAATGAGAAATGGTTATATTACTATACATTGTCACAGATAATGAGACATGGTTATATTACTATACATTGTCACAGGTAATGAGACATGGTTATATTACTATACATTGTCACAGGTAATGAGACATGGTTATATTACTATACATTGTCACAGGTAATGAGACATGGTTATATTACTATACATTGTCACAGGTAATGAGACATGGTTATATTACTATACATTGTCACAGGTAATGAGACATGGTTATATTACTATACATTGTCACAGGTAATGAGACATGGTTATATTACTATACATTGTCACAGTTAATGAGACATGGTTATATTACTATACATTGTCACAGGTAATAAGACATGGTTATATTACTATACATTGTCACAGGTAATGAGACATGGTTATATTACTATACATTGTCACAGGTAATGAGACATGGTTATAGTACTATACATTGTCACAGGTAATGAGACATGGTTATATTACTATACATTGTCACAGGTAATGAGACATGGTTATATTACTATACATTGTCACAGGTAATGAGAAATGGTTATATTACTATACATTGTCACAGATAATGAGACATGGTTATATTACTATACATTGTCACAGGTAATGAGACATGGTTATATTACTATATATTGTCACAGGTAATGAGACATGGTTATATTACTATACATTGTCACAGGTAATGAGACATGGTTATATTACTATACATTGTCACAGGCAATGAGACATGGTTATATTACTATACATTGTCACAGGTAATGAGACATGGTTATATTACTATACATTGTCACAGGTAATGAGACATGGTTATATTACTATACATTGTCACAGGTAATGAGACATGGTTATATTACTATACATTGTCACAGGTAATGAGACATGGTTACATTTGTAAAATTGTGAATTACAGGTAATGAATGGGTAATGAGTAATATTACTATACATTACTATACATTCATTAAGTAATATTACTATACATTCATTAACCATGCCACAGGTAATGAGACGTGGTTATATTACTATACATTGCCACAGGTAATGAGACATGGTTACATTACTATACATTGCCACAGGTAATGAGAAATGGTTACATTACTATACATTGTCACAGGTAATGAGACATGGTTATATTACTATACATTGTCACAGGTAATGAGACATGGTTATATTACTATACATTGTCACAGGTAATGAGACATGGTTATATTACTATACATTGTCACAGGTAATGAGACATGGTTATATTACTATACATTGTCACAGGTAATGAGACATGGTTATATTACTATACATTCTCACAGGTAATGAGAAATGTTTATATTACTATACATTGTCACAGGTAATGAGAAATGGTTATATTACTATATATTGTCACAGGTAATGAGACATGGAAATATTACTATACATTGTCACAGGTAATGAGACATGGTTAAATTACTATACACTGTCACAGGTAATGAGAAATGGTTATATTACTGTACATTGTCACAGGTAATGAGACATGGTTATATTACTGTACATTGTCACAGGTAATGAGACATGCTTATATTACTGTACATTGTCACAGGTAATGAGACATGGTTATATTACTATACATTGTCACAGGTAATGAGACGTGGTTATATTACTATACATTGTCACAGGTAATGAGACGTGGTTATATTACTATACATTGTCACAGGTAATGAGACGTGGTTATATTACTATACATTGTCACAGGTAATGAGACATGGTTATATTACAATACATTGTCACAGGTAATGAGACATGGTTACATTTGTAAAATTGTGAATTACAGGTAATGGGTAATGAGTAATATTACTATACATTACTATACATTCATTAAGTAATATTACTATACATTCATTAACCATGCCACAGGTAATGAGACGTGGTTATATTACTATACATTGCCACAGGTAATGAGACATGGTTACATTACTATACATTGCCACAGGTAATGAGAAATAGTTACATTACTATACATTGTCACAGGTAATGAGACATGGTTATATTACTATACATTGTCACAGGTAATGAGACATGGTTATATTACTATACATTGTCACAGGTAATGAGACATGGTTATATTACTATACATTGTCACAGGTAATGAGACATGGTTATATTACTATACATTGTCACAGGTAATGAGACATGGTTATATTACTATACATTGTCACAGGTAATGAGACATGGTTATATTACTATACATTGTCACAGGTAATGAGAAATGGTTATATTACTATACATTGTCACAGGTAATGAGAAATGGTTATATTACTATATATTGTCACAGGTAATGAGACATGGATATATTACTATACATTGTCACAGGTAATGAGACATGGTTAAATTACTATACACTGTCACAGGTAATGAGAAATGGTTATATTACTGTACATTGTCACAGGTAATGAGACATGGTTATATTACTGTACATTGTCACAGGTAATGAGACATGGTTATATTACTGTACATTGTCACAGATAATGAGACATGGATATATTACTATACATTGTCACAGGTAATGAGACATGGTTATATTACTATACATTGTCACAGGTAATGAGACATGGTTACATTTGTAAAATTGTGAATTACAGGTAATGGGTAATGAGTAATATTACTATACATTACTATACATTCATTAAGTAATATTACTATACATTCATTAACCATGCCACAGGTAATGAGACGTGGTTATATTACTATACATTGCCACAGGTAATGAGACATGGTTACATTACTATACATTGCCACAGGTAATGAGAAATGGTTACATTACTATACATTGTCACAGGTAATGAGACATGGTTATATTACTATATATTTATCACAGGTA
Organism: Ryuthela nishihirai; assembly: GCA_038380435.1. Lineage (NCBI taxonomy): Eukaryota > Metazoa > Arthropoda > Arachnida > Araneae > Heptathelidae > Ryuthela > Ryuthela nishihirai. Next base: position 73,186,149 of record JAWZYU010000006.1, read on the forward strand.
ATGAGACATGGTTATATTACTATACATTGTCACAGGTAATGAGACATGGTTATATTACTATACATTGTCATAGGTAATGAGACATGGTTATATTACTATACATTGCCACAGGTAATGAGACATGGTTATATTACTATACATTGTCACAGGTAATGAGACATGGTTATATTACTATACATTGTCACAGGTAATGAGACATGGTTACATTACTATATATTTGTCACAGGTAATGAGACATGGTTATATTACTATACATTGCCACAGGTAATGAGACATGGTTATATTACTATACATTGCCACAGGTAATGAGACATGGTTATATTACTATAGATTGTCACAGGTAATGAGACATGGTTATATTACTATAGATTGTCACAGGTAATGAGACGTGGTTATATTACTATACATTGTCAAAGGTAATGAGACGTGGTTATATTACTATAGATTGTCACAGGTAATGAGACGTGGTTATATTACTATACATTGTCACAGGTAATGAGACATGGTTACATTACTATATATTGCCATAGGTAATGAGACATGGTTACATTACTATACATTGTCACAGGTAATGAGACATGGTTACATTACTATATATTTGTCACAGGTAATGAGACATGGTTATATTACTATACATTGTCACAGGTAATGAGAAATGGTTATATTACTATACATTGTCACAGGTAATGAGACGTGGTTATATTACTATAGATTGTCACAGGTAATGAGACGTGGTTATATTACTATACATTGTCACAGGTAACGAGACGTGGTTATATTAGTATACATTGTCACAGGTAATGAGACATTGTTATATTACTATATATTGTCACAGGTAATGAGACATGGTTATATTACTATACATTGCCACAGGTAATGAGACATGGTTATATTACTATACATTGTCACAGGTAATGAGACATGGTTATATTACTATACATTGTCACAGGTAATGAGACATGGTTATATTACTATACATTGCCACAGGTAATGAGACATGGTTATATTACTATACATTGTCACAGGTAATGAGACGTGGTTATACTACTATATATTGTCACAGGTAATGAGACGTGGTTATATTATTCTACATTGTCACAGGTAATGAGACGTGGTTATATTACTATACATTGCCACAGGTAATGAGACATGGTTATATTACTATACATTGTCACAGGTAATGAGACGTGGTTATATTACTATACATTGCCACAGGTAATGAGACGTGGTTACATTACTATACATTGCCACAGGTAATGAGAAATGGTTATATTACTATACATTGTCACAGGTAATGAGACATGGTTATATTACTATACATTGTCACAGGTAATGAGACATGGTTATATTACTATACATTGTCACAGGTAATGAGACATGGTTACATTACTATACATTGCCACAGGTAATGAGACATGGTTACATTACTATACATTGTCACAGGTAATGAGACATGGTTACATTACTATACATTGTCACAGGTAATGAGACATGGTTATATTACTATATATTTGTCACAGGTAATGAGACATGGTTATATTACTATACATTGTCACAGGTAATGAGAAATGGTTATATTACTATACATTGTCACAGGTAATGAGACGTGGTTATATTACTATAGATTGTCACAGGTAATGAGACGTGGTTATATTACTATACATTGTCACAGGTAATGAGACGTGGTTATATTAGTATACATTGTCACAGGTAATGAGACATTGTTATATTACTATATATTGTCACAGGTAATGAGACATGGTTATATTACTATACATTGCCACAGGTAATGAGACATGGTTATATTACTATACATTGTCACAGGTAATGAGACATGGTTATATTACTATACATTGTCACAGGTAATGAGACATGGTTATATTACTATACAGTGTCACAGGTAATGAGACATGGTTATATTACTATACATTGCCACAGGTAATGAGACATGGTTATATTACTATACATTGTCACAGGTAATGAGACGTGGTTATATTACTATACATTGTCACAGGTAATGAGACGTGGTTATATTACTATACATTGTCACAGGTAATGAGACGTGGTTATATTACTATACATTGTCACAGGTAATGAGACGTGGTTATATTACTATAGATTGTCACAGGTAATGAGACGTGGTTATATTACTATACATTGTCACAGGTAATGAGACATGGTTACATTACTATATATTGCCATAGGTAATGAGACATGGTTACATTACTATACATTGTCAAAGGTAATGAGACATGGTTACATTACTATATATTTGTCACAGGTAATGAGACATGGTTATATTACTATACATTGTCACAGGTAATGAGAAATGGTTATATTACTATACATTGTCACAGGTAATGAGACGTGGTTATATTACTATAGATTGTCACAGGTAATGAGACGGGTTATATTACTATACATTGTCACAGGTAATGAGACGTGGTTATATTAGTATGCATTGTCACAGGTAATGAGACATTGTTATATTACTATACATTGTCACAGGTAATGAGACATGGTTATATTACTATACATTGCCACAGGTAATGAGACATGGTTATATTACTATACATTGTCACAGGTAATGAGACATGGTTATATTACTATACATTGTCACAGGTAATGAGACATGGTTATATTACTATACAGTGTCACAGGTAATGAGACGTGGTTATATTACTATACATTGCCACAGGTAATGAGACGTGGTTATATTACTATACATTGTCACAGGTAATGAGACGTGGTTATATTACTCTACATTATCACAGGTAATGAGACGTGGTTATATTACTATACATTGTCACAGGTAATGAGAAATGGTTATATTACTATATATTGTCACAGGTAATGAGACATGGAAATATTACTATACATTGTCACAGGTAATGAGACATGGTTATATTACTATACATTGTCACAGGTAATGAGACATGGTTATATTACTATACATTCTCACAGGTAATGAGAAATGGTTATATTACTATACATTGTCACAGGTAATGAGAAATGGTTATATTACTATATATTGTCACAGGTAATGAGACATGGAAATATTACTATACATTGTCACAGGTAATGAGACATGGTTAAATTACTATACACTGTCACAGGTAATGAGAAATGGTTATATTACTGTACATTGTCACAGGTAATGAGACATGGTTATATTACTGTACATTGTCACAGGTAATGAGACATGCTTATATTACTGTACATTGTCACAGGTAATGAGACATGGTTATATTACTATACATTGTCACAGGTAATGAGACGTGGTTATATTACTATACATTGTCACAGGTAATGAGACGTGGTTATATTACTATACATTGTCACAGGTAATGAGACGTGGTTATATTACTATACATTGTCACAGGTAATGAGACATGGTTATATTACAATACATTGTCACAGGTAATGAGACATGGTTACATTTGTAAAATTGTGAATTACAGGTAATGGGTAATGAGTAATATTACTATACATTACTATACATTCATTAAGTAATATTACTATACATTCATTAACCATGCCACAGGTAATGAGACGTGGTTATATTACTATACATTGCCACAGGTAATGAGACATGGTTACATTACTATACATTGCCACAGGTAATGAGAAATAGTTACATTACTATACATTGTCACAGGTAATGAGACATGGTTATATTACTATACATTGTCACAGGTAATGAGACATGGTTATATTACTATACATTGTCACAGGTAATGAGACATGGTTATATTACTATACATTGTCACAGGTAATGAGACATGGTTATATTACTATACATTGTCACAGGTAATGAGACATGGTTATATTACTATACATTGTCACAGGTAATGAGACATGGTTATATTACTATACATTGTCACAGGTAATGAGAAATGGTTATATTACTATACATTGTCACAGGTAATGAGAAATGGTTATATTACTATATATTGTCACAGGTAATGAGACATGGATATATTACTATACATTGTCACAGGTAATGAGACATGGTTAAATTACTATACACTGTCACAGGTAATGAGAAATGGTTATATTACTGTACATTGTCACAGGTAATGAGACATGGTTATATTACTGTACATTGTCACAGGTAATGAGACATGGTTATATTACTGTACATTGTCACAGATAATGAGACATGGATATATTACTATACATTGTCACAGGTAATGAGACATGGTTATATTACTATACATTGTCACAGGTAATGAGACATGGTTACATTTGTAAAATTGTGAATTACAGGTAATGGGTAATGAGTAATATTACTATACATTACTATACATTCATTAAGTAATATTACTATACATTCATTAACCATGCCACAGGTAATGAGACGTGGTTATATTACTATACATTGCCACAGGTAATGAGACATGGTTACATTACTATACATTGCCACAGGTAATGAGAAATGGTTACATTACTATACATTGTCACAGGTAATGAGACATGGTTATATTACTATACATTTGTCACAGGTAATGAGACATGGTTATATTACTATACATTGTCACAGGTAATGAGACATGGTTATATTACTATACATTGTCATAGGTAATGAGACATGGTTATATTACTATACATTGCCACAGGTAATGAGACATGGTTATATTACTATACATTGTCACAGGTAATGAGACATGGTTATATTACTATACATTGTCACAGGTAATGAGACATGGTTACATTACTATATATTTGTCACAGGTAATGAGACATGGTTATATTACTATACATTGCCACAGGTAATGAGACATGGTTATATTACTATACATTGCCACAGGTAATGAGACATGGTTATATTACTATAGATTGTCACAGGTAATGAGACATGGTTATATTACTATAGATTGTCACAGGTAATGAGACGTGGTTATATTACTATACATTGTCAAAGGTAATGAGACGTGGTTATATTACTATAGATTGTCACAGGTAATGAGACGTGGTTATATTACTATACATTGTCACAGGTAATGAGACATGGTTACATTACTATATATTGCCATAGGTAATGAGACATGGTTACATTACTATACATTGTCACAGGTAATGAGACATGGTTACATTACTATATATTTGTCACAGGTAATGAGACATGGTTATATTACTATACATTGTCACAGGTAATGAGAAATGGTTATATTACTATACATTGTCACAGGTAATGAGACGTGGTTATATTACTATAGATTGTCACAGGTAATGAGACGTGGTTATATTACTATACATTGTCACAGGTAACGAGACGTGGTTATATTAGTATACATTGTCACAGGTAATGAGACATTGTTATATTACTATATATTGTCACAGGTAATGAGACATGGTTATATTACTATACATTGCCACAGGTAATGAGACATGGTTATATTACTATACATTGTCACAGGTAATGAGACATGGTTATATTACTATACATTGTCACAGGTAATGAGACATGGTTATATTACTATACATTGTCACAGGTAATGAGACATGGTTATATTACTATACATTGCCACAGGTAATGAGACATGGTTATATTACTATACATTGTCACAGGTAATGAGACGTGGTTATACTACTATATATTGTCACAGGTAATGAGACGTGGTTATATTATTCTACATTGTCACAGGTAATGAGACGTGGTTATATTACTATACATTGCCACAGGTAATGAGACATGGTTATATTACTATACATTGTCACAGGTAATGAGACGTGGTTATATTACTATACATTGCCACAGGTAATGAGACGTGGTTACATTACTATACATTGCCACAGGTAATGAGAAATGGTTATATTACTATACATTGTCACAGGTAATGAGACATGGTTATATTACTATACATTGTCACAGGTAATGAGACATGGTTATATTACTATACATTGTCACAGGTAATGAGACATGGTTACATTACTATACATTGCCACAGGTAATGAGACATGGTTACATTACTATACATTGTCACAGGTAATGAGACATGGTTACATTACTATACATTGTCACAGGTAATGAGACATGGTTATATTACTATATATTTGTCACAGGTAATGAGACATGGTTATATTACTATACATTGTCACAGGTAATGAGAAATGGTTATATTACTATACATTGTCACAGGTAATGAGACGTGGTTATATTACTATAGATTGTCACAGGTAATGAGACGTGGTTATATTAGTATACATTGTCACAGGTAATGAGACATTGTTATATTACTATATATTGTCACAGGTAATGAGACATGGTTATATTACTATACATTGTCACAGGTAATGAGACATGGTTATATTACTATACATTGTCACAGGTAATGAGACATGGTTATATTACTATACAGTGTCACAGGTAATGAGACATGGTTATATTACTATACATTGCCACAGGTAATGAGACATGGTTATATTACTATACATTGTCACAGGTAATGAGACGTGGTTATATTACTATACATTGTCACAGGTAATGAGACGTGGTTATATTACTATACATTGTCATGGGTAATGAGACGTGGTTATATTACTATACATTGTCACAGGTAATGAGACGTGGTTATATTACTATAGATTGTCACAGGTAATGAGACGTGGTTATATTACTATACATTGTCACAGGTAATGAGACATGGTTACATTACTATATATTGCCATAGGTAATGAGACATGGTTACATTACTATACATTGTCAAAGGTAATGAGACATGGTTACATTACTATATATTTGTCACAGGTAATGAGACATGGTTATATTACTATACATTGTCACAGGTAATGAGAAATGGTTATATTACTATACATTGTCACAGGTAATGAGACGTGGTTATATTACTATAGATTGTCACAGGTAATGAGACGGGTTATATTACTATACATTGTCACAGGTAATGAGACGTGGTTATATTAGTATGCATTGTCACAGGTAATGAGACATTGTTATATTACTATACATTGTCACAGGTAATGAGACATGGTTATATTACTATACATTGCCACAGGTAATGAGACATGGTTATATTACTATACATTGTCACAGGTAATGAGACATGGTTATATTACTATACATTGTCACAGGTAATGAGACATGGTTATATTACTATACAGTGTCACAGGTAATGAGACGTGGTTATATTACTATACATTGCCACAGGTAATGAGACATGGTTATATTACTATAGATTGTCACAGGTAATGAGACATGGTTATATTACTATAGATTGTCACAGGTAATGAGACGTGGTTATATTACTATACATTGTCAAAGGTAATGAGACGTGGTTATATTACTATAGATTGTCACAGGTAATGAGACGTGGTTATATTACTATACATTGTCACAGGTAATGAGACATGGTTACATTACTATATATTGCCATAGGTAATGAGACATGGTTACATTACTATACATTGTCACAGGTAATGAGACATGGTTACATTACTATATATTTGTCACAGGTAATGAGACATGGTTATATTACTATACATTGTCACAGGTAATGAGAAATGGTTATATTACTATACATTGTCACAGGTAATGAGACGTGGTTATATTACTATAGATTGTCACAGGTAATGAGACGTGGTTATATTACTATACATTGTCACAGGTAACGAGACGTGGTTATATTAGTATACATTGTCACAGGTAATGAGACATTGTTATATTACTATATATTGTCACAGGTAATGAGACATGGTTATATTACTATACATTGCCACAGGTAATGAGACATGGTTATATTACTATACATTGTCACAGGTAATGAGACATGGTTATATTACTATACATTGTCACAGGTAATGAGACATGGTTATATTACTATACATTGTCACAGGTAATGAGACATGGTTATATTACTATACATTGCCACAGGTAATGAGACATGGTTATATTACTATACATTGTCACAGGTAATGAGACGTGGTTATACTACTATATATTGTCACAGGTAATGAGACGTGGTTATATTATTCTACATTGTCACAGGTAATGAGACGTGGTTATATTACTATACATTGCCACAGGTAATGAGACATGGTTATATTACTATACATTGTCACAGGTAATGAGACGTGGTTATATTACTATACATTGCCACAGGTAATGAGACGTGGTTACATTACTATACATTGCCACAGGTAATGAGAAATGGTTATATTACTATACATTGTCACAGGTAATGAGACATGGTTATATTACTATACATTGTCACAGGTAATGAGACATGGTTATATTACTATACATTGTCACAGGTAATGAGACATGGTTACATTACTATACATTGCCACAGGTAATGAGACATGGTTACATTACTATACATTGTCACAGGTAATGAGACATGGTTACATTACTATACATTGTCACAGGTAATGAGACATGGTTATATTACTATATATTTGTCACAGGTAATGAGACATGGTTATATTACTATACATTGTCACAGGTAATGAGAAATGGTTATATTACTATACATTGTCACAGGTAATGAGACGTGGTTATATTACTATAGATTGTCACAGGTAATGAGACGTGGTTATATTAGTATACATTGTCACAGGTAATGAGACATTGTTATATTACTATATATTGTCACAGGTAATGAGACATGGTTATATTACTATACATTGTCACAGGTAATGAGACATGGTTATATTACTATACATTGTCACAGGTAATGAGACATGGTTATATTACTATACAGTGTCACAGGTAATGAGACATGGTTATATTACTATACATTGCCACAGGTAATGAGACATGGTTATATTACTATACATTGTCACAGGTAATGAGACGTGGTTATATTACTATACATTGTCACAGGTAATGAGACGTGGTTATATTACTATACATTGTCATGGGTAATGAGACGTGGTTATATTACTATACATTGTCACAGGTAATGAGACGTGGTTATATTACTATAGATTGTCACAGGTAATGAGACGTGGTTATATTACTATACATTGTCACAGGTAATGAGACATGGTTACATTACTATATATTGCCATAGGTAATGAGACATGGTTACATTACTATACATTGTCAAAGGTAATGAGACATGGTTACATTACTATATATTTGTCACAGGTAATGAGACATGGTTATATTACTATACATTGTCACAGGTAATGAGAAATGGTTATATTACTATACATTGTCACAGGTAATGAGACGTGGTTATATTACTATAGATTGTCACAGGTAATGAGACGGGTTATATTACTATACATTGTCACAGGTAATGAGACGTGGTTATATTAGTATGCATTGTCACAGGTAATGAGACATTGTTATATTACTATACATTGTCACAGGTAATGAGACATGGTTATATTACTATACATTGCCACAGGTAATGAGACATGGTTATATTACTATACATTGTCACAGGTAATGAGACATGGTTATATTACTATACATTGTCACAGGTAATGAGACATGGTTATATTACTATACAGTGTCACAGGTAATGAGACGTGGTTATATTACTATACATTGCCACAGGTAATGAGACGTGGTTATATTACTATACATTGTCACAGGTAATGAGACGTGGTTATATTACTCTACATTATCACAGGTAATGAGACGTGGTTATATTACTATACATTGCCACAGGTAATGAGACGTGGTTATATTACTATACATTGTCACAGGTAATGAGACGTGGTTATATTACTATACATTGCCACAGGTAATGAGACGTGGTTACATTACTATACATTGCCACAGGTAATGAGAAATGGTTACATTACTATACATTATCACAGGTAATGTGACATGGTTATATTACTATACATTGTCACAGGTAATGAGACATGGTTATATTACTATACATTGTCACAGGTAATGAGACGTGGTTATATTACTATACATTGTCACAGGTAATGAGACGTGGTTATATTATTATACATTGCCACAGGTAATGAGACGTGGTTACATTACTATACATTGCCACAGGTAATGAGAAATGGTTACATTACTATACATTGTCACAGGTAATGAGACATGGTTATATTACTATACATTGTCACAGGTAATGAGACATGGTTATATTACTATACAGTGTCACAGGTAATGAGACATGGTTATATTACTATACATTGCCACAGGTAATGAGACGTGGTTATATTACTATACATTGTCACAGGTAATGAGACGTGGTTATATTACTATACATTGTCACAGGTAATGAGACGTGGTTATATTACTCTACATTGTCACAGGTAATGAGACGTGGTTATATTACTATACATTGCCACAGGTAATGAGACGTGGTTATATTACTATACATTGTCACAGGTAATGAGACGTGGTTATATTACTATACATTGCCACAGGTAATGAGACGTGGTTACATTACTATACATTGCCACAGGTAATGAGAAATGGTTACATTACTATACATTGTCACAGGTAATGAGACATGGTTATATTACTATACATTGTCACAGGTAATGAGACATGGTTATATTACTATACATAGTCACAGGTAATGAGACATGGTTACATTACTATACATTGCCACAGGTAATGAGACATGGTTACATTACTATACATTGTCACAGGTAATGAGACATGGTTACATTACTATACATTGTCACAGGTAATGAGACATGGTTATATTACTATATATTTGTCACAGGTAATGAGACATGGTTATATTACTATACATTGCCACAGGTAATGGGACATGGTTATATTATTATACATTGTCGCAGGTAATGAGAAATGGTTATATTACTATACATTGTCACAGGTAATGAGAAATGGTTATATTACTATACATTGCCACAGGTAATGAGACATGGTTATATTACTATACATTGTCACAGGTAATGAGACATGGTTATATTACTATACATTGTCACAGGTAATGAGAAATGGTTATATTACTCTACATTGCCACAGGTAATGAGACATGGTTATATTACTATACATTGCCACAGGTAATGAGACATGGTTATATTACTATACATTGTCACAGGTAATGAGACATGGTTATATTACTATACATTGTCACAGGTAATGAGACATGGTTATATTACTATACATTGTCACAGGTAATGAGACATGGTTATATTACTATACATTGTCACAGGTAATGAGAAATGGTTATATTACTCTACATTGCCACAGGTAATGAGACATGGTTATATTAGTATACATTGTCACAGGTAATGAGACATTGTTATATTACTATACATTGTCACAGGTAATGAGACATGGTTATATTACTATACATTGCCACAGGTAATGAGACATGGTTATATTACTATACATTGTCACAGGTAATGAGACATTGTTATATTACTATACATTGTCACAGGTAATGAGACATGGTTATATTACTATACAGTGTCACAGGTAATGAGACATGGTTATATTACTATACATTGCCACATGTAATGAGACATGGTTATATTACTATACATTGTCACAGGTAATGAGACATGGTTATATTACTATACATTGTCACAGGTAATGAGACGTGGTTATATTACTATACATTGTCACAGGTAATGAGACGTGGTTATATTACTATACATTGTCACAGGTAATGAGACATGGTTACATTACTATATATTGCCATAGGTAATGAGACATGGTTACATTACTATACATTGTCACAGGTAATGAGACATGGTTACATTACTATATATTTGTCACAGGTAATGAGACATGGTTATATTACTATACATTGTCACAGGTAATGAGACATGGTTATATTACTATACATTGCCACAGGTAATGAGACATGGTTATATTACTATAGATTGTCACAGGTAATGAGACATGGTTATATTACTATACATTGTCACAGGTAATGAGACGTGGTTATATTACTATACATTGTCACAGGTAATGAGACGTGGTTATATTAGTATACATTGTCACAGGTAATGAGACATGGTTATATTACTATACATTGTCACAGGTAATGAGACGTGGTTATATTACTATACATTGTCACAGGTAATGAGACGTGGTTATATTACTATACAGTGTCACAGGTAATGAGACATGGTTATATTACTATACATTGTCACAGGTAATGAGACATGGTTACATTTGTAAAATTGTGAATTACAGGTAATGGGTAATGAGTAATATTACTATACATTACTATAGATTCATTAAGTAATATTACTATACATTCATTAACCATGCCACAGGTAATGAGACGTGGTTATATTACTATACATTGCCACAGGTAATGAGACATGGTTACATTACTATACATTGTCACAGGTAATGAGACATGGTTATATTACTATACATTGTCACAGGTAATGAGACATGGTTATATTACTATACATTGTCACAGGTAATGAGACATGGTTATATTACTATACATTGTCACAGGTAATGAGACATGGTTATATTACTATACATTGTCACAGGTAATGAGACATGGTTATATTACTATACATTGTCACAGGTAATGAGAAATGGTTATATTACTATACATTGTCACAGGTAATGAGAAATGGTTATATTACTATATATTGTCAGAGGTAATGAGACATGGATATATTACTATACATTGTCACAGGTAATGAGACATGGTTATATTACTGTACATTGTCACAGGTAATGAGACATGGTTATATTACTGTACATTGTCACAGGTAATGAGACGTGGTTATATTATTGTACATTGTCACAGGTAATGAGACATGGTTACATTACTATACATTGTCACAGGTAATGAGACATGGTTATATTACTATATATTTGTCACAGGTAATGAGACATGGTTATATTACTATACACTGTCACAGGTAATGAGACGTGGTTATATTACTATACATTGTCACAGGTAATGAGACATGGTTACATTACTATATATTGCCATAGGTAATGAGACATGGTTACATTACTATATATTTTCACAGGTAATGAGACATTGTTACATTACTATATATTTGTCACAGGTAATGAGACATGGTTATATTACTATACATTGTCACAGGTAATGAGAAATGGTTATATTACAATACATTGTCACAGGTAATGAGACGTGGTTATATTACTATAGATTGTCACAGGTAATGAGACGTGGTTATATTACTATACATTGTCACAGGTAATGAGACGTGGTTATATTAGTATACATTGTCACAGGTAATGAGACATTGTTATATTACTATATATTGTCACAGGTAATGAGACATGGTTATATTACTATACATTGCCACAGGTAATGAGACATGGTTATATTACTATACATTGTCACAGGTAATGAGACATGGTTATATTACTATACATTGTCACAGGTAATGAGACATGGTTATATTACTATACATTGTCACAGGTAATGAGACATGGTTATATTACTATACATTGCCAAAGGTAATGAGACATGGTTATATTACTATACATTGTCACAGGTAATGAGACGTGGTTATATTACTATATATTGTCACAGTTAATGAGACGTGGTTATATTACTCTACATTGTCACAGGTAATGAGACGTGGTTATATTACTATACATTGCCACAGGTAATGAGACGTGGTTATATTACTATACATTGTCACAGGTAATGAGAAATGGTTATATTACTATACATTGCCACAGGTAATGAGACGTGGTTACATTACTATACATTGCCACAGGTAATGAGAAATGGTTATATTACTATACATTGTCACAGGTAATGAGACGTGGTTATATTACTCTACATTGTCACAGGTAATGAGAAGTGGTTATATTACTATACATTGCCACAGATAATGAGACGTGGTTATATTACTATACATTGTCACAGGTAATGAGACGTGGTTATATTACTATACATTGCCACAGGTAATGAGACGTGGTTACATTACTATACATTGCCACAGGTAATGAGAAATGGTTACATTACTATACATATTCACAGGTAATGAGACATGGTTATATTACTATACATTGTCACAGGTAATGAGACATGGTTATATTACTATACATTGTCACAGGTAATGAGACGTGGTTATATTACTATACATTGTCACAGGTAATGAGACGTGGTTATATTACTATACATTGCCACAGGTAATGAGACGTGGTTACATTACTATACATTGCCACAGGTAATGAGAAATGGTTACATTACTATACATTGTCACAGGTAATGAGACATGGTTATATTACTATACATTGTCACAGGTAATGAGACATGGTTATATTACTATACAGTGTCACAGGTAATGAGACATGGTTATATTACTATACATTGCCACAGTTAATGAGACATGGTTATATTACTATACATTGTCACAGGTAATGAGACGTGGTTATATTACTATACATTGTCACAGGTAATGAGACGTGGTTATATTACTATACATTGTCACAGGTAATGAGACGTGGTTATATTACTATACATTGCCACAGGTAATGAGACGTGGTTATATTACTATACATTGTCACAGGTAATGAGACGTGGTTATATTAGTATACATTGTCACAGGTAATGAGACATGGTTATATTACTATACATTGCCACAGGTAATGAGACATGGTTATATTACTATACATTGCCACATGTAATGAGACATGGTTATATTACTATTCATTGTCACAGGTAATGAGACATGGTTATATTACTATACATTGTCACAGGTAATGAGACGTGGTTATATTACTATACATTGTCACAGGTAATGAGACGTGGTTATATTACTATACATTGTCACAGGTAATGAGACATGGTTACATTACTATATATTGCCATAGGTAATGAGACATGGTTACATTACTATACATTGTCACAGGTAATGAGACACGGTTACATTACTATATATTTGTCACAGGCAATGAGACATGGTTATATTACTATACGTTGTCACAGGTAATGAGACATGGTTATATTACTATACATTGACACAGGTAATGAGACATGGTTATATTACTATAGATTGTCACAGGTAATGAGACATGGTTATATTACTATACATTGCCACAGGTAATGAGACATGGTTATATTACTATACATTGTCACAGGTAATGAGACATGGTTATATTACTATACATTGTCACAGGTAATGAGACATGGTTATATTACTATACAGTGTCACAGGTAATGAGACATGGTTATATTACTATACATTGTCACAGGTAATGAGACATGGTTATATTACTATACATTGTCACAGGTAATGAGACGTGGTTATATTACTATACATTGTCACAGGTAATGAGACATGGTTATATTACTATACATGTCACAGGTAATGAGACATGGTTATATTACTATACATTGCCACATGTAATGAGACATGGTTATATTACTATTCATTGTCACAGGTAATGAGACATGGTTATATTACTATTCATTGTCACAGGTAATGAGACATGGTTATATTACTATACATTGTCACAGGTAATGAGATGTGGTTATATTACTATACATTGTCACAGGTAATGAGACGTGGTTATATTACTATACATTGTCACAGGTAATGAGACATGGTTATATTACTATATATTGCCATAGGTAATGAGACATGGTTACATTACTATACATTGTCACAGGTAATGAGACACGGTTACATTACTATATATTTGTCACAGGTAATGAGACATGGTTATATTACTATACGTTGTCACAGGTAATGAGACATGGTTATATTACTATACATTGCCACAGGGAATGAGACATGGTTATATTACTATAGATTGTCACAGGTAATGAGACATGGTTATATTACTATACATTGTCACATGTAATGAGACGTGGTTATATTACTATAGATTGTCACAGGTAATGAGACGTGGTTATATTACTATACATTGTCACAGGTAATGAGACATGGTTACATTACTATATATTGCCATAGGTAATGAGACATGGTTACATTACTATACATTGTCACAGGTAATGAGACATGGTTACATTACTATACATTGCCACAGGTAATGAGACATGGTTATATTACCATACATTGTCACAGGTAATGAGACATGGTTATATTACTATACATTGTCACAGGTAATGAGACGTGGTTATATTACTCTACATTGTCACAGGTAATGAGACGTGGTTATATTACTATACATTGCCACAGGTAATGAGACGTGGTTATATTACTATACATTGTCACAGGTAATGAGACGTGGTTATATTACTATACATTGCCACAGGTAATGAGACGTGGTTACATTACTATACATTGCCACAGGTAATGAGAAATGGTTACATTACTATACATTGTCACAGGTAATGAGACATGGTTATATTACTATACATTGTCACAGGTAATGAGACATGGTTATATTACTATACATTGTCACAGGTAATGAGACGTGGTTATATTACTATACATTGTCACAGGTAATGAGACATGGTTATATTACTATACATTGTCACAGGTAATGAGACGTGGTTATATTACTATACATTGTCACAGGTAATGAGACGTGGTTATATTACTATACATTGCCACAGGTAATGAGACGTGGTTACATTACTATACATTGCCACAGGTAATGAGAAATGGTTACATTACTATACATTGTCACAGGTAATGAGACATGGTTATATTACTATACATTGTCACAGGTAATGAGACATGGTTATATTACTATACAGTGTCACAGGTAATGAGACATGGTTATATTACTATACATTGCCACAGGTAATGAGACATGGTTATATTACTATACATTGTCACAGGTAATGAGACGTGGTTATATTACTATACATTGTCACAGGTAATGAGACGTGGTTATATTACTATACATTGTCACAGGTAATGAGACGTGGTTATATTACTATACATTGCCACAGGTAAGGAGACGTGGTTATATTACTATACATTGTCACAGGTAATGAGACGTGGTTATATTACTATACATTGCCACAGGTAATGAGACGTGGTTACATTACTATACATTGCCACAGGTAATGAGAAATGGTTACATTACTATACATTGTCACAGGTAATGAGACATGGTTATATTACTATACATTGTCACAGGTAATGAGACATGGTTATATTACTATACATTGTCACAGGTAATGAGACATGGTTACATTACTATACTTTGCCACAGGTAATGAGACATGGTTACATTACTATACATTGTCACAGGTAATGAGACATGGTTACATTACTATACATTGTCACAGGTAATGAGACATGGTTATATTACTATATATTTGTCAGAGGTAATGAGACATGGTTATATTACTATACATTGCCACAGGTAATGTGACATGGTTATATTATTATACATTGTCGCAGGTAATGAGAAATGGTTATATTACTATACATTGTCACAGGTAATGAGAAATGGTTATATTACTATACATTGCCACAGGTAATGAGACATGGTTATATTACTATACATTGTCACAGGTAATGAGACATGGTTATATTACTATACATTGTCACAGGTAATGAGAAATGGTTATATTACTATACATTGCCACAGGTAATGAGACATGGTTATATTACTATACATTGTCACAGGTAATGAGAAATGGTTATATTACTATACATTGTCACAGGTAATGAGACGTGGTTATATTACTATAGATTGTCACAGGTAATGAGACGTGGTTATATTACTATACATTTTCACAGGTAATGAGACGTGGTTATATTAGTATACATTGTCACAGGTAATGAGACATTGTTATATTACTATACATTGTCACAGGTAATGAGACATGGTTATATTACTATACATTGCCACAGGTAATGAGACATGGTTATATTACTATACATTGTCACAGGTAATGAGACATGGTTATATTACTATACATTGTCACAGGTAATGAGACATGGTTATATTACTATACAGTGTCACAGGTAATGAGACATGGTTATATTACTATACATTGCCACATGTAATGAGACATGGTTATATTACTATACATTGTCACAGGTAATGAGACATGGTTATATTACTATACATTGTCACAGGTAATGAGACGTGGTTATATTACTATACATTGTCACAGGTAATGAGAAATGGTTATATTACTATACATTGTCACAGGTAATGAGACAAGGTTATATTACTATACATTGCCACATGTAATGAGACATGGTTATATTACTATACATTGTCACAGGTAATGAGACATGGTTATATTACTATACATTGTCACAGGTAATGAGACGTGGTTATATTACTATACAGTGTCACAGGTAATGAGACATGGTTATATTATTATACATTGCCACAGGTAATGAGACATGGTTATATTACTATAGATTGTCACAGGTAATGAGACATGGTTATATTACTATACATTGTCACAGGTAATGAGACGTGGTTATATTACTATACATTGTCACAGGTAATGAGACGTGGTTATATTACTATACATTGCCACAGGTAATGAGACATGGTTATATTACTATACATTGCCACAGGTAATGAGACATGGTTACATTACTATACATTGTCACAGGTAATGAGACATGGTTACATTACTATACATTTGTCACAGGTAATGAGACATGGTTATATTACTATACATTGTCACAGGTAATGAGACATGGTTATATTACTATACATTGCCACAGGTAATGAGACATGGTTATATTACTATAGATTGTCACAGGTAATGAGACATGGTTATATTACTATACATTGCCACAGGTAATGAGACGTGGTTATATTACTATACATTGTCACAGGTAATGAGACGTGGTTATATTAGTATACATTGTCACAGGTAATGAGACATGGTTATATTACTATACGTTGTCACAGGTAATGAGACGTGGTTATATTACTATACATTGTCACAGGTAATGAGACGTGGTTATATTACTATACATTGTCACAGGTAATGAGACATGGTTACATTTGTAAAATTGTGAATTACAGGTAATGGGTAATGAGTAATATTACTATACATTACTATACATTCATTAAGTAATATTACTATACATTCATTAACCATGCCACAGGTAATGAGACGTGGTTATATTACTATACATTGCCAAAGGTAATGAGACATGGTTACATTACTATACATTGTCACAGGTAATGAGACATGGTTACATTACTATACATTTGTCACAGGTAATGAGACGTGGTTATATTACTATACATTTCCACAGGTAATGAGACATGGTTATATTACTATACATTGCCACAGGTAATGAGACATGGTTACATTACTATACATTGTCACAGGTAATGAGACATGGTTACATTACTATACATTTGTCACAGGTAATGAGACATGGTTATATTACTATACATTGCCACAGGTAATGAGATATGGTTACATTACTATACATTGTCACAGGTAATGAGACATGGTTATATTACTATACATTGTCACAGGTAATGAGACATGGTTATATTACTATACATTGTCACAGGTAATGAGACATGGTTATATTACTATACATTGTCACAGGTAATGAGACATGGTTATATTACTATACATTGTCACAGGTAATGAGACATGGTTATATTACTATACATTGTCACAGGTAATGAGACATGGTTATATTACTATACATTGTCACAGGTAATGAGAAATGATTATATTACTATACATTGTCACAGGTAATGAGAAATGGTTATATTACTCTATATTGTCACAGGTAATGAGACATGGATATATTACTATACATTGTCACAGGTAATGAGACATGGTTAAATTACTATACACTGTCACAGGTAATGAGAAATGGTTATATTACTGTACATTGTCACAGGTAATGAGACATGGTTATATTACTGTACATTGTCACAGGTAATGAGACATGGTTATATTACTGTACATTGTCACAGGTAATGAGACATGGTTATATTACTATACATTGTCACAGGTAATGAGACATGGTTATATTACTATACATTGTCACAGGTAATGAGACATGGTTACATTTGTAAAATTGTGAATTACAGGTAATGGGTAATGAGTAATATTACTATACATTACTATACATTCATTAAGTAATATTACTATACATTCATTAACCATGCCACAGGTAATGAGACGAAGGTTATATTACTATACATTGCCACAGGTAATGAGACATGGTTACATTACTATACATTGCCACAGGTAATGAGAAATGGTTACATTACTATACATTGCCACAGGTAATGAGACATGGTTATATTACTATACATTGTCACAGGTAATGAGACATGGTTATATTACTATACATTGTCACAGGTAATGAGACGTGGTTATATTACTATACATTGTCCCAGGTAATGAGACATGGTTATATTACTATACATTGTCACAGGTAATGAGACATGTTACATTACTATATATTGCCATAGGTAATGAGACATGGTTATATTACTATACATTGTCACAGGTAATGAGACGTGGTTATATTACTATACATTGTCCCAGGTAATGAGACATGGTTATATTACTATACATTGTCACAGGTAATGAGACATGTTACATTACTATATATTGCCATAGGTAATGAGACATGGTTACATTACTATACATTGTCACAGGTAATGAGACATGGTTACATTACTATATATTTGTCACAGGTAATGAGACATGGTTATATTACTATACATTGTCACAGGTAATGAGACATGGTTATATTACTATACATTGCCACAGGTAATGAGACATGGTTATATTACTATATATTGTCACAGGTAATGAGACATGGTTATATTACTATAGATTGTCACAGGTAATGAGACGTGGTTATATTACTATACATTGTCACAGGTAATGAGACGTGGTTATATTACTATAGATTGTCACAGGTAATGAGACGTGGTTATATTACTATACATTGTCACAGGTAATGAGACATGGTTACATTACTATATATTGCCATAGGTAATGAGACATGGTTACATTACTATACATTGTCACAGGTAATGAGACATGGTTACATTACTATATATTTGTCACAGGTAATGAGACATGGTTATATTACTATACATTGTCACAGGTAATGAGAAATGGTTATATTACTATACATTGTCACAGGTAATGAGACGTGTTTATATTATTACAGATTGTCACAGGTAATGAGACGTGGTTATATTACTATACATTGTCACAGGTAATGAGACGTGGTTATATTAGTATACATTGTCACAGGTAATGAGACAGTGTTATATTACTATATATTGTCTCAGGTAATGAGACATGGTTATATTACTATACATTGCCACAGGTAATGAGACATGGTTATATTACTATACATTGTCACAGGTAATGAGACATGGTTATATTACTATACATTGTCACAGGTAATGAGACATGGTTATATTACTATACAGTGTCACAGGTAATGAGACATGGTTATATTACTATACATTGCCACAGGTAATGAGACATGTGTATATTACTATACATTGTCACAGGTAATGAGACGTGGTTATATTACTATACATTGTCACAGGTAATGAGACGTGGTTATATTACTCTACATTGTCACAGGTAATGAGACGTGGTTATATTACTATACATTGCCACAGGTAATGAGACGTGGTTATATTACTATACATTGTCACAGGTAATGAGACATGGTTATATTACTATATATTTGTCACAGGTAATGAGACATGGTTATATTACTATACAGTGTCACAGGTAATGAGACATGGTTATATTACTATACATTGCCACAGGTAATGAGACATGTTTATATTACTATACATTGTCGCAGGTAATGAGAAATGGTTATATTACTATACATTGTCACAGGTAATGAGAAATGGTTATATTACTATACATTGCCACAGGTAATGAGACATGGTTATATTACTATACATTGTCACAGGTAATGAGACATGGTTATATTACTATATATTTGTCACAGGTAATGAGACATGGTTATATTACTATACATTGTCACAGGTAATGAGACATTGTTATATTACTATACATTGCCACAGGTAATGAGACATGGTTATATTACTATACATTGCCACAGGTAATGATACATGGTTATATTACTATACATTGTCACAGGTAATGAGAAATGGTTATATTACTATACATTGTCACAGGTAATGAGACGTGGTTATATTACTATAGATTGTCACAGGTAATGAGACGTGGTTATATTACTATACATTGTCACAGGTAATGAGACGTGGTTATATTAGTATACATTGTCACAGGTAATGAGACATTGTTATATTACTATACATTGTCACAGGTAATGAGACATGGTTATATTACTATACATTGCCACAGGTAATGAGACATGGTTATATTACTATACATTGTCACAGGTAATGAGACATGGTTATATTACTATACATTGTCACAGGTAATGAGACATGGTTATATTACTATACAGTGTCACAGGTAATGAGACATGGTTATATTACTATACATTGCCACATGTAATGAGACATGGTTATATTACTATACATTGTCACAGGTAATGAGACATGGTTATATTACTATACATTGTCACAGGTAATGAGACGTGGTTATATTACTATACATTGTCACAGGTAATGAGACGTGGTTATATTACTATACATTGTCACAGGTAATGAGACATGGTTACATTACTATATATTGCCATAAGTAATGAGACATGGTTACATTACTATACATTGTCACAGGTAATGAGACATGGTTACATTACTATATATTTGTCACAGGTAATGAGACATGGTTATATTACTATACATTGTCACAGGTAATGAGACATGGTTATATTACTATACATTGCCACAGGTAATGAGACATGGTTATATTACTATAGATTGTCACAGGTAATGAGACATGGTTATATTACTATACATTGTCACAGGTAATGAGACGTGGTTATATTACTATACATTGTCACAGGTAATGAGACGTGGTTATATTACTATACATTGTCACAGGTAATGAGACATGGTTATATTGGTTATATTACTATACATTTTCACAGGTAATGAGAAATGGTTATATTACTATACATTGCCACAGGTAATGGGACATGGGTATATTACTATATATTTGTCACAGGTAATGAGACATGGTTATATTACTATACATTGTCACAGGTAATGAGACATGGTTATATTACTATACATTGCCACAGGTAATGAGACATGGTTATATTACTATACATTGTCACAGGTAATGAGACATGGTTATATTACTATACATTGACACAGGTAATGAGACATGGTTATATTACTATATATTTGTCACAGGTAATGAGACATGGTTATATTACTATATATTTGTCACAGGTAATGAGACATGGTTATATTACTATACATTGTCACAGGTAATGAGACATGGTTATATTACTATACATTGTCACAGGTAATGAGAAATGGTTATATTACTATACATTGCCACAGGTAATGAGACATGGTTATATTACTATACATTGACACAGGTAATGAGACATGGTTATATTACTATACATTGTCACAGGTAATGAGAAATGGTTATATTACTATACATTGTCACAGGTAATGAGACGTTGTTATATTACTATAGATTGTCACAGGTAATTAGACGTGGTTATATTAGTATACATTGTCACAGGTAATGAGACGTGGTTATATTAGTATACATTGTCACAGGTAATGAGACACTGTTATATTACTATATATTGTCACAGGTAATGAGACATGGTTATATTAGTATACATTGCCACAGGTAATGAGACATGGTTATATTACTATACATTTTCACAGGTAATGAGACATGGTTATATTACTATACATTTTCCCAGGTAATGAGACATGGTTATATTACTATACATTGTCACAGGTAATGAGACATGGTTATATTACTATACATTGTCACAGGTAATGAGACATGTTTATATTAGTATACATTGTCACAGTTAATGAGACATGGTTATATTACTATACATTTTCACAGGTAATGAGACATTGTTATATTACTATACATTGTCACAGGTAATGAGAAATGGTTATATTACTATACATTGCCACAGGTAATGAGACATGGTTATATTACTATACATTGTCACAGGTAATGAGAAATGGTTACATTACTATACATTGTCACAGGTAATGAGACATTGTTATATTACTATACATTGTTACAGGTAATGAGACATGGTTATATTACTATACATTGCCACAGGTAATGAGACATGGTTATATTACTATACATTGTCACAGGTAATGAGACATGGTTATATTACTATACATTGTCACAGGTAATGAGACGTGGTTATATTACTATACATTGTCACAGGTAATGAGACATGGTTATATTGGTTATATTACTATACATTTTCACAGGTAATGAGACATGGTTATATTGGTTATATTACTATACATTGTCACAGGTAATGAGATATGGTTATATTATTCAGTGGCAGTGCCAGACTGGCCAGGGTGTCAGCTTGCCCGATGGCAAGTGGGCCCCCGTAACATTAGACATTATGTTAAAAATGTTAATGTCCTTTTAGTAGCTAGAAAATATAATAAAAGTTCCAATATTATTACTGTATGCAACTGAAATTTACGTTGTATTACTATTTTAATAAAAATTTTTAATAAAATCATTTTTCGAGGATAATTTATATTTAAGAATATAATAAATAACTGTGAAAAAATAATTCAGTTTCGGGTTTTGTGAGGCCGATGCATATGTTATATAGGTTTGGATCTTTATTATTGCGACTGCAGCTGGGAATCCCAGCATGGGATCCTGACGTGCAGCCGGATTCAACTTTGTATCGAGCTATTGCATACATTGCAAAGAGAGCAAATATTTTTCATTGAGTCAGCATTCACTTTGAGTGTGCTTCGTCAGCTCCTCACCTCGTGCTTGCTGTGTTTTATGTGTTTTACAAAAGGTATGTATTTAATTAATATTTTTATATACTGTGGCCCTATGCCCTTTAATTTGAATATAATGTATTTTCTTTCACTGTAAAAAATTAGTATAAAAATACTAGGAGGTAAATATATTTAAGCTGCATTCTCAAATAATAATATATACACATAATGCAAGTTCAATAAATAATGATACCTTTTATTTACTCTACACTTAAAATTACTGCGATTATTAAAATTGTTGTTAATAATAAATGCATCTATAAAACATATTTCCATTGATGTGTTCTTGCGTACTGTAGAAAATTTCTACAATACGCTACAACAGTTTACAAACAAAATGCAGAATATAGCAACACAATAATAATAATAGCAACTTATTATTATCAAATGCAAACGTACAAATAGCCAACTTATGGCAAATGTTGGATTCAACATTTAATCGTAGATGTTCATTTTTCCCAACGTGGAGTATTTTTAATTAAGTTTTAATATCAGGAATATTACCCCTACCAGCATGGAAAAGAAAAAGCATAAATTTGGATCAGTGAAACGCAAAGAGCGACAAGAAGCAGAAAGGCAGGAATCAGCCAACCAATGCAGATCTATTACATATTTTATAATACCACAAACCACCATCCACATCAATGTACAGTCGCTCAAAAAAGTATCCGAACAATATGGTTGATTACAAAATTCGCAAAAAATATCTAACAATGATTTTTTTCAGAAATTAGTGATCTGGCAACCTTCGTGTCACGTGACACGAAAGTTGCCAGATCACTAATTTCTGAAAAAACATCGTTGCCAGATATTTTTTCTGAATTTTGTAATCAACCATAGTGTTCGGATACTTTTTTGAGCGACTGTAGGTGGTCATATTATTTTGATACTAGATCGTGTGGGCTCACTCACGGAAATATTGAGCGTGTGCAGTTACCGTTCACAGCGTGTGCAGTAACTGCACACGCTCCAGTTTGCTGTGAACGGTAACTGGAGCGTGTACAGTTGCTGTACACGCTCCAGATATTTTTCCTGAATTCTGTAATCACGTGACACGAAGGTTGCCAGATCACTAATTTCTAAAAAAATCGTTGCCAGATATTTTTTTCTGAATTTTGTAATCAACCATAGTGTTCGGATACTTTTTTGAGCGACTGTACAAATAGTCAAGAAGTAAGAAACAATAACTCAGAAATCAGAACTCATGGTGATGATGCAATGACTTGTGAGTTACAAGAACAGGAAAGAGCTACTTTGAATGCAGAGGCAAATACAAGAGCATCCTTTACTCACCAACCCAGGCCCAGTACTTCTTCTGGCTTCGTTGTTTCGGTATCTGTACTACCTTTAGTTGCAACATCTGAACACATAGCTTCAACTAGTTACAGGGAATCAGATATACCTTAAGGCATAAATGACTTGGTTTCTGAAGCACATCCAATAAATGAACCTACACAAGAAAATGAAAGGTCAACTGCTGGAATCTTCCAGCATGCATCACGAGCAAATCTGAAACAGTTTTTTGCTGAACATCCATTTCAGCCATTTGATGTTCGTTTCTATGAGAGGAAAATTATGAATGACCCAGTCCCAAGAAAATGGCTAACATATTACAAAGAAAATAGGTGCTTCTATTGTTCATACTGCTTGGCCTTTGAGTCTCCCAACATCTTGCAATCCATCACCCTTTGTACGTGGCTTTAGTGACTACTGGCGTATCAGCCAGAGCTTGGCTTTACACCAGTGTCTCGCAAACTTTTTTTACTCTGCGGCACACTGAATCTAATTTTTTTTCCGCGGCACACCTAAAAAAGAATAAAAGCAAACTCTATATAATCGTCATTATATTTGCGTTTTGTTGAAGTCATCAGCCTGGTTTTACTTGAAGATTTGCTCTCGTTCTTTAATTCATAACTCGGTGTTTGTTTTAAATATTTGTCCATTCTATGGCTTGAAATAATCAAAAATTAATACCAAAATTTGGAAAAAGCTTGATAAATACTTACAAGATCCCAGTTGATAAAATCTGAAAGATTTTTATTAAAGCACGTCGATAACACAAGTCAAGTCAAAATGAAATCTTTCGAATATCTAGTGTCAATTTGAAAATCTCTCGCGGCACCCTTGGAATCTCTCGCGGCACACTACTGTGCGGCGGCACACAGTTTGCGAGATACTGCTTTACACGAATCGACAACACATGTCAGAATTGTCCAGCAATTTATCAGTGTGCTTAATGATGGACCTTAGATAATTTTTTTGCATCTTCACTAATTAAAAAGAAAGAAGGAATGTTGAAGCAGAGGAGTATTATCATGAGGATTATAGACATCATAAAGAGGTTAGCCAAGCAAGCACTTCCTTTTTGAGGTCACAGAAATGAATCGGACTACACTCTGGATAATGGTGTTCCTAATCATGTCAATTTTTTTAGCTACAGTGCAGTTGATGGCAGAATATGACCCCATTATGGCAGTTCACGTTTCTGCAAGTCTACACAAAGAAAACGTTCAAATAAGCACAAACTACACGTTCAAACAAGTCTACACAAAGAATCAAACGATTAGAACAAGGAAAGGCTCAAAGTAAAGACCGTGGTGGACTTGTTACATACCTGAGTAAAACAACTATTAACATGTTAATCCAAATTATGAAGAATATGACACAAGAAAGAATTAGTGATGAAGTTTCTCAAGCAAAATATTATTCTATTCAAGTTGATTCAACACAAGATAATTCATCCATCAATCAGTTTAACATTATTCTTCGGTATGTGCTTAAAGGTGTTATCTGTGAGCGACTACTTTCAGTTGTGCCAAGTAATGATGGTACAGGACAGGGACTTTTGATCTATTGACTGAAACATTACAGCATCTTAAAATTGATACCAAAAAAATGTTTATCTGATAGTACAGATGGAGTTGCAAGCTACCATGGCCAGTATAATGGTTTACAAAGTAAAATTACTGATGTGGCTGATCAACATGTTCATATATGATGCTATGCCCATGTCTTGAATTTGATGATAACTCAAAACAACAAAATGTTGCGTGCCTGCAGTTTCTTTTCCAATTTGCTCCAGAATTTAGCAACATTTGTGAAAACATCATACAAGAGAATGGCTGTATGGATAGAAGTTGTTGGAAAACATCTAGGACAAGAAAAAATGAAACGATTAAAGCTAATTGGTGAGACAAGATGGTCGGTAAAATGCAATGCAGCAACAATTATATCTGGATGTTTTCATGATGCTCTGTCAGTACTTTTGTAAATCTATTGACATGCTTATCAATGATACAAGATTCACACAAGTTTGATGCAAAAACTAAACAAGAAGCAAATGTTTTACTTCAAAGTCTTTTAAAGTTTGAAACAATATTGACAGCATTTACTTACTTGTGTATATTTGAAACTACAGCCCCGTTATCAAGCTATTTGCAGAAAAGTGGTTTAGATATTTTTACTGCATGGAGTTTAATATATTCAGCTACAACAAAGTTGAAGGAATAGAAAAGAACACTTGATAAAGTTCACAGCAAGGCATTAGAATTTGTAAATAAATGTAATGACAAGATTTCACAGTCGAATATGGATGAAAATCAAACATTGCAAATTGACTCTTTGGAATACAGCATTGCAGAGGAAGAAGAAAAGAATGGCAGATGAGCTTATAGATGATGAAGGAAATTCCTCATCTTCTCTAGCTGATTTTCGGGTAAATGTGTTTAACCTAATAATGGACCGCATTGTCCAGTCACTAGATTCACGCTTTGTACAACACAAAAAGTTGTATAAAGATTTATCCTCCTTGAACCCAGCAAACTTTAAAACTATTGCGGAGAAGGGCCTTGAAGATGAGGCATTGGAAGGTATTATTAAGCTGTCTCCACAAATCAGCAAAGATCAAGTAATATTGGAATTGTTTTCTTTTGCTTCGAACTTTGATGTATTAAAGCTATTGCTTACTGATGGTGAGAATATGGTTTCCAGTTGTAACAAGTGTAAAATTTGTAGCACTTGCCCATCGTGTGTACTAAAAATTCTGGCATCCAAGGTACTTCATGACAAGGCATATGATAACTTTTATGAACTTTATAAAGTCATCTGCACACTATGTGAGAGGACATTTTCAAAGCTAAACATCATAAAGACAAGGCTAAGAAATTCACTGTCTGAGGAGAACTTGGAATCATACATGTTGCTTATCCATTGAAAAGGGATTGTTAGATGAATTGGATGCAGAAGCAATTATTCACAGATTCGCATAATCATCTTGTGAATTCAAACGATTGCTCTTAATATAGTGGACTGCATGAAATATGCTTTTGAACTACATGTTAATGTGTAAAATGTTCAGTGCAAGCAAACTATTTAAAAATATCCACCATTTATATTAAAAATTCAGTTATAACAATCTGTATTTACATTTAGTATCTACTGTATACTGCCAGTAATATGTATAATATATGTACAGTCGCTCAAAAAAGTATCCGAACACTATGGTTGATTACAAAATTCAGAAAAAATATCTGGCAACGATATTTTTAGAAAATAGTGATCTGGCAATCTTCGTGTCACGTGACACGAAGGGCAACCTTCTCCTTGATCTGGACCTTGATCTGGCAACCTTCGTGTCACGTGACACGAAGGTTGCCAGATCACTATTTTCTAAAAAAATCGTTGCCAGATATTTTTTTCTGAATTCTGTAATCAACCATAGCGTTCGGATACTTTTTTGAGCGACTATACATTGTAATTTCTAAAAAATATAATTTATTTCGCAAACATTTTAATTGTACCTTTTTTCCACTTACGTATTTTTTGAAAATTTTATTTATTTCTTATAAAAATTAAATGATAGCATTGTAGTTGTGGGTGTTCTCCCTTTGTCTCCTGGCAACCAATATTTTTAGACCTAGTTCGCCACTGCTCAGTGGTGAAAGTAGATTTTATTTCTTACCGGTACGATTGAAAGCATAGCTATGTGCAGAAAATCACACGTAGGCGGACACCCCACTGAAGTTATCGTACAGGGGTAATAAAGTGAAGTGTGTGGCCGCGAAAGTAGGGTGTCCCTGTATTATATTTTTCCCTACGTTTTCAGCAAATTGCGATTGATTTATGGGTTTTTAATGTGAGGAAATATTAATATACCTAAATACTTGCTAATTCCGTTGCATTATTGGATTTCAGCCTTATTGAAAAAAATAATAATATGTAGATGTTTTCGAAATTATTTTTAGTACTAAAAGCAGTTTTTTAGAAAGAAAAGTAACTTTGACTCATATTGTGATCACTTAATTTGCATAATCTAAATACAAATGCCAAATATAGCATTTTTTTAGAATAACATTTATCGAAGATTAAGTGTAAAATTTAAAATTCATGATCATTGGATCATAGGTATGGAAATTTCGCTTTTGCGATATCCGGACAATAGATGCAAAATTGAAGGGTTCGCTCATCCGAAATGCGGTAGAATAAACGTCTCGCAACTTTTTTTTGCCAAAAAACGATGCGAGACGTTTTTGCTAAGCACTTTTGAGTGCCAAGTAAAATCATTTAGCGTCAGATTATTAGTTTGCTGACTAATAATCAAATTCTAGATAATTTTACTTGACACTTAAAAGTGCTTAGCAAAAACGTCTCGCATCTTTCCCATCCAGCCCATCATTCCCATCGCAGTTTCGCATCCAGTCCTATATGCAAAATACCATTTGCACCCGAGTATTTATATTATTTGCACCCGAAAGCCACCTTATCTCATGCATGCTTAAGACAAAGCTCTCTGGGGCGGGGGTGGCTCAGGCGGTAGCGCGCCAGGCTCGTAATCTGCAGTTCCCAGGTTCGAGTCCCAGCTGGGTCAGCGTTGAGATTTATCTCCGCAAAATTCCCCGCCCTGCCCACGGTCAGTAGGGGATACCGATGGGCTTGGAAAGGCCGCCGTCCGTCGGGTGGGAAGTTAAGCCGTGGCCCCTTGTGCGGGGAGCCATACCCTGTGCACGTTAAAGAACACGCTGGATAGCCTTGACGGGAGGCTACCATCTGTCTCCCAACAGCTGTTCCAGTGGGTCCCCTTCTCCAACCTTCTATGAGCCTTCGAGGTCCATATGACCTAGCCATTTAGCCCATGGTGTGCAAAAAAAGTGCCGCTCAGAGGTAAAACAACCCAACCCAAAGACAAAGCTCTAATTGATCAACCGCAACGCTAGTCTTCTAATGGACTTGGAAGAATCCCTTCTGTTCTTCCCTAGCCTTAATCCTCTCCGATAAACAAAAGGGTCCAAGAAAAGCAATATCAAATTAAAGTGTTAAATAAAAAATTAACATCAAATGAACTTCGCTTGTTCGTAATGCAACACTGCTGGACTTTTTCGTTCAGTTCCATAGCCATTGTTCGTTCAGGGTAAAACCAAAATTACGCTATAGCATTATTATTATTATATCAAAATTATTTCTTGGTGTAATTAAAAAGTTCATAATAATCTTTATCAGAAGTTGATAGTCATAATTTATTGTTATTTATAATGATTCTGATATTTCGGGATCTGAAACGGCGTATCTAGTATGTATGCAAATATTATAAACTGCGTTATTAAAAGTTAAATTCCAAGTGATGTAAGAAATGAAAAAGTATTAGACAATTAAATTTTAGTTGATTCATTTTTTGTACCCCTCAAACAACTGTTTTCTCACAGATCTGATAAGTGCCTATGAATTTAAGTCGTCATAAGACCTGTTATGAAGGCGGAGTAGAAGTAGAAAGACAATGTGAGAAAGAAAATCCATACCTATAAAGTCCAGACCCCCAGATCCCATAAATTTGAAGCGAAGCATGCAAACCAATTGATCACCAGCACGATGATTACAACTCAATAAGGGGTGACTCAGTCGGTAGCGCGCCAGGCTCGTAATCTGTAGTTCCCAGGTTCGAGTCCCAGCTGGGTCAGCGTTGAGATTTATCTCCGCAAAATTCCACGCCCTTCCCACGGTCAGTAGGGGACACCGATGGGCTTGGAAAGGCCTCCGTCCGTCGGATGGAACGTTAAGCCGTGGCCCCGTGTGTGGGAGAGCCATACCCTGTGCACGTTAAAGAACACGCTGGATGGCCTTGACGGGAGGTTACCATATGTCTCCCAACAGCTGTTCCAGTGTGTCTCCCTCCCCCAACCTTCTCTGAGCCTTCGGGATCCATGTGACCTGACCATTTAGCCCATGGTGTGCAAAAAAGTGCCGCTCAGAGGTAAAACAACCGAACACAACACAATAAATTTTACAAATGCCGGTTAACAACGACGCATTTTTTGTTGATCATTTTGAAACTTCTGTAGGCCTTATTCATGTACTAGTTTCTTTTCCATTATTTTAAATTTATTTTTTACTGTTGACACTGTTGACATGCTGCGAATCAATGGTAAAAAATATACTGAATTCCGTGCAAATGAAAGGGTCATAAAAGTCGAAATTGGATGTTCAGTATAATCTGATGAAAAATGTGGATTCGTTGCAATTATCTTGATCATGGGGCTTTTTCGGATGTCAACAATCTCACATTTCAGGTACAGTCGCTCAAAAAAGCATCCGAACACTATGGTTCATTGCAGAATTTAGAAAAAATATCTGGCAACGATTTTTTTTTAGAAATTAGTGATCTGGTAACCTTCTTGTCACGTGTCACAAAGGTTGCCAGATCACTAATTTCTAAAAAAATCGTTGCCAGATATTTTTCCTGAATTCTGTAATCAACCATAGTGTTCGGATATTTTTTTGAGCGACTGTAGGTGGTCATATTATTTTGATGCTAGATCGTGTGGGCTCACTCACGGAAATATTGAGCGTGTGCAGTTACCGTTCACAGCAAACTGGAGCGTGTGCAGTAACTGCACACGCTCCAGTTTGCTGTGAACGGTAACTGGAGCGTGTAGAGTTGCTGTACACGCTCCAGATATTTTTCCTGAATTCTGTAATCACGTGACACGAAGGTTGCCAGATCACTAATTTCTGAAAAAAATCGTTGCCAGATGTTTTTTCTGAATTCTGTAATCAACCATAGTGTTCGGATACTTTTTTGAGCGACTGTACGAATTACGAGTCAGAAATTTTTCAAAATTATTCAATATTAATCTTTGACATCAAACGAAAAAACATTGGAATATTGTTACTTGAAAAGAGTAAATTACAACAATCTGAAGTTTTCTTTTCCAGATTCATAAACGAAGTAACTGCCCTGAAACAAAAATCGTTTTCTCCTGTTGTATCTTGGCGACAAGACTTGGCCAGAAAATATTTTTTGAAGGGTCTAAACTTGTAAGGAGCGATGTAGGCAGGATATAAAGTAAAAGATTCGATACAAATGTAATACCTGTAACCATCAAATAAACTTTTCAAAAGCAGATATACTTTTTTTGTTAAAGTTTATAATTAGATATAAATAAAATAAGAACTTGTTAAAAAAATTTAATACACAAAAAAATTCATTTCTTAGATCTTAATCCTTCAAATATTTTCCGTCATAGAATTTCGGAGTGTCCGTATATACAAGGTGTCTCAAAAACATAGGTACAAACTTTTAGGGGTGGTAGATGACATCTAAAGGAATGAGAATTGCATAGGAACCCATAACCGGAAACGTCATGGGAAAGTGGTAGCAGAGGTAAAAGATCTGAAAGGACACAAGACAGTGATTAATGGGAAAACATTTATTGGACATAATTATTACAAATGGCGTACTAGATTGGCCTGCCCTCAGTTCTGCTACCTCTTAATGACCCATAATCGCACAAATTTTGATGCGCATGCGCAAACAAACGGTGGCCCGGTACATGTCTGTGTGGGAAGCGTTCTTGATACATTCGTTGAGCGGCTCGTCCGTTGCTTCAGCTATTCCATGCACTAAGTGCATGTCTGCCAGCTCCCTGTTCGAATACCTTTGTATGCTTTTTGTAAGCCGACTACCGCTCGAATGAGGAAATCCAAAATTTCCCCTCTAGCGCACTGATGAACAGCGCCGCCTATTGACTTACGGTGACGTTTCCGGTTATGGGTTCCTATGCAATTCTCATTCCTTTAGATGTTATCTACCTCCCCTAAAAGTTTGTACCTATATTTTTGAGACACCCTGTATATACTCTGAATCCATTCTGTTTTGAAACCTCATACGTTTAGGAGATGACGAAGCAGACCACCAGTTTTTGAAATGGCTAAAGAGACAATTTAATATTTAAAATTCATAGCAAATATTTCCTGCTTTAGTAGGAGTGGCTACTGCAGGCCATTCAGAAGGACATTTCGTCCGGGCAACATACTAAGTAGTGCCTCAAAATTGAGAAACATAAATGAAAAATTAAATTCATCCAATAAGAAAAAATAAATAAATAAATACCCCCTCAAGCAGCTGCTTGCCACAGAGGTCTGACAGGCAAGGAAAAGAAAAACACTTCTTTCCCATGTTACACTTTTGTAGGTTTCCTCTTTGTGATTTTCGTAAGGAAGACAGTCGATAGCGAAAGAGAGGGGCAGGGGAGGTTGGAGTAGCTGACAGATACATTTCCAGAAGGGGGAAGTGGGCGAATTTCCGTGAGGAGTAGGGGGGGGGAGTGATCCATCTTTATTCCGTGTCTCCAGAAGGGGGAAGTGGGCGAATTTCCGTGAGGAGTAGTAGATGATCCATCTTTATTCCGTGTCTCTGGAAGAAAAGGGAATGTTTTACATTTTGATACAGACCCCTAAAGGCTTTTGTATTGTCCTGGGTGCGCCAATATTATAATTATATTGCCATTGGACCAAAGGCACCATATTAAAGTAGGTTGCCTTGGGTTGTTTTACCTCTGAGCGGCACTTTTTTGCACACCATGGGCTAAATGGCCAGGTCACTTGGACCCCGAAGGCTCAGAGAAGGTTGGGGGAGGGGACCCACTGCAACAGCTGTTGGGAGACAGATGGTAGCCTCCCGTCAAGGCTATCCAGCGTGTTCTTTAACGTGCACAGGGTATAGCTCTCCCACACACGGTGCCACGGCTTAACGTCCCATCCGACGGACGGCGGCCTTTCCAAGCCCATCGGTGTTCCCTACTGACCGTGTGCAGGGCGGGGAATTTTGCGGAGATAAATCTCAACGCTGACCCACCTGGGACTCGAACCTGGGAACTACAGATTACGAGTCTGGCGTGCTACAGACTGAGCCACCCCCGCCCCATTTAAAGTAGGTCTACATGCTATTTTGAAATGCGATATATCGTTTTCAAGTTGTTTTGCTTATCCAGTATAGCCAATTTTTTCGAGTAATTTATACTCAGCTAATCTCTGTGGCGTATAAACTGGCAGGCTCCCCTCAGACTTCTTGGCAAGCACCTGCTTGAGGGGGTATTTATTTATTTTTTATAATTTAGCATGAAGTTATCTTGTTTTTTTTAATACTTCCCACATAAAACTACCACGTGATCTATTCAATAGTACCAATTTCTATGTAGTGTTTTAAAAATTTACAAGCCACCACAATGGGCAGTGATATCACGTTGCCTAGCGGTGCCACCGCAGCAGTTGGGATCCGGGTTCGAATACTGGGTAATGGCATAGTTGTTTGTTCTGTGCTATTCCACAAGAAGGCCTGTATAATTTGGAAGTAGCATCAACTACCCTTTTCTGTTCTCTACGGGACCTGGGTTCGAGTCCCGGGTAAGGCATGGATGTTCGTGTTGTTTTCTGCTGAGGTCCTGCCATCCTCTCAGATCTTCTACTGTGGCATATAAACTGACAGGCTCCTGTCAGACCTCTGTGGCAAGCAGCTGCTTGAGGGGGTATTTATTTTATTTATTTATGTAACTTATCAAGCAAAAAGAAAGTTATAATACTTCGCTTACAGTTAGGGCTGCCACCTCTCCAGTTTTCATCCAGAAACTCCAAGTTTTGACATCTATCATAAGACTCCGGTTTTTGCAATTACGTTTTTGATTGATCAAACAGATGCTGCCATTTGTACTACCACGGCCTACGCAGGTTATGAAATATGTAAATCCATAGATTTTATGGGGTTCAACCAAGCTCAGCCGCTGGTTCAACCAAGTTCAGCCCGTTAAAATGACTAGAAAAACAACCTACAAAAATTAGCACTTCCCTTCGAAATCAATGCTAAATACATTTAAAAAATACTATTATAAAAAAATACTATAAAAAAATCCCAATTCCTATATTCAGAGGCGTAGCTATGAGTTACTATTCAGAGGCGTAGCTATGAGCTATGAGCCAAGCTATGAGCTCTGATGTTATTCAGAGGCGTAGCTATGAGCTATGAGCCAACTCCGAGTTACTTTGGGGGGGGGATGGAGGGAGGTTTCCCCCCAAAGTAACTCGGAGTTGGCAAAATGCGATAAAACTTCGTAAAATCAAGGTGAGTTGTCAAAATTTATAATCTTTTTTTTGGTAAAATTAAAGAGAGTTGTCAAAATCGAGGCAACTTGGCAAATTTAGGGCAGTTTTGGAAAATGAAGAGACGGCAAAATTTGAAGCCACTTAGTAAAATACAGGTGAGTTGGCAAAATCGGGGCAACTTGGCAAAATCTTGGGGAGTTGGCAAAATTCGGAGTGACTTGGCAAATTCGTGGGGAGTTGGCAAAAATTCAGGTGAGATGTAAAAAGTGGGATTTTTGCTGTAGAATTATGGTGAGTTGGCAAAATCTAGGAGGGTCGGCAAAATCTAGGGGTAGTTGCAAAATTCGGAGTGGCTAGGGAAAATCGTGGAGAGTTTGCAAAATTCAGAGTGGCTAGGCAAAATCGTGGAGAGTTTGCAAAATTCCGAGTGACTTGGGAAAATTGTGGGGATTTGGCAAAATTCAGGTGATATGTAAAAATTGCAATCTTTTTTCTGTAAAATTATGGCGTGTTGGCAATCGAGGCAACTTTTTAGTATCTGGGAGAGCTGGCAAAATTCGGAGTGACTTTGCAAAAATCAGGTGATAGGTAAAAATAGGATTTTTTTCTGTAAAATTGTGGCGAGTTGTCAAAATCGAGGCAACTTGGCAAAATCTAGGGAAGTTGGCAAAACTGGAAACCACTTAGTAAAGTACAGGCGAGTTGTGATAATTGGGATTGGGTTTGCGAAATTAAGGAGAGTTGACAAAATCGAGAACTCTTCGCAAAATCTAGGGGAGTTGGCAAAATTCGAAGCCACTTGGTAAAATACAGGGGAGTTGGCAAAATTCGAAGCCACTTGGTAAAATACAGGGGAGTTGTTAAAATTGTGCCTTTCTTGTGCAATTAAGGAGAGTTGATAAAATTCGGAAGACGAAATTCAGGGAAGATGTAAAAATTGCGATTTTTTCTGTAAAATACAGCCAGTTGGAAAAAATCTACCAAAATTCAAATCCACTTGGTAAAATATTGGCGAGTTCTGAAAATTGGTGATTCTTGCCTTGAAATTTGTGAAAATCCTTGCTTCAACTGTCACCATTTGCAAGAAACTTCATGAAGCTGATCTTTATAGTCGCCGACCAGATGTTGTGTCCCTTCTCACTACGCCGCAGAAGGGAATTGGGAGAGACGACATCGTGATCACTGAAGTTAACTGGGGGTAGACTCCAGTTGTCTTCGCTGATGAGTTCAGAGTTGCCCAGAAGAATGATGCATGATGTAAATTGATCTAGAATGAAACAGGGGACCAGTGTAATGATCTGGGCAGGCATTTCTCTGGGTGATCAGACAACTTTATATGTGATTCCTTCCAGCACGAATGGGGCGGGGGTGGCTCAATCGGTAGCGCGCCAGGCTCGTAATCTGTAGTTCCCAGGTTCGAGTCCCAGCTGGGTCAGCGTTGAGATTTATCTCCGCAAAATTCCCCGCCCTGCCCACGGTCAGTAGGGGACACCGATGGGCTTGGAAAGGCCGCCGTCCATCGGATGGGACGTTAAGCCGTGGCCCCGTGTGCGGGAGAGCCATACCCTGTGCACGTTAAAGAACACGCTGGATGGCCTTGACGGGAGGCTACCATCTGTCTCCCAACAGCTGTTCTAATGGGTCCCCTCCCCCAACCTTCTCTGAGACTTCGGGGTCCATGTGACCTGGCCATTTAGCCCATGGTGTGCAAAAAAGTGCCGCTCAGAGGTAAAACAACCCAACCCAACTTCCAGCACGATGAGGGCCTCGACTTAGGGCCAGTCGAAGTCGGTAAGCAAAGTAGCATTGCATTGGGGTGAGTTTCAGAAAAGGGCATCTTCAACAACATGGCACTGCAGTAGCAGATTTAGAGGTCCAGATGCTCTAAGCGAAATAACATTTAGGGGCCCTATGTTGTGTAATTGAATTGAATTCTATAGTTATGAGAGCAATTCATAGAACAATTCGGCTGCGACTCGGTGACTGAGGACCTATGTTGCTGCTTAGTCCGCTTATTGACAAATCTGCCACTGCTAAAATATCTGAAAGGGGTTGGGTTGTTTTACCTCTGAGCAGCACTTTTTTTCCACACAGTGGGCTAAATGTCCAGATCACAAGGACTCCGAGGGCTCAGAGAAGGTTGTGGGGAGGGGGGGCACTGAACAGCTGTTGGGAGACAGATGGTAGCTTCCCATCAAGGCCATCCATCATGTTCTTTAGCATGCACAGGGTATGGCTCTCGAGAACACGCGGCCATCGCTTAGCACAACATCCGATGGACGGTGACCTTTCCAAGTCCATTAGTGGGCAGGGTGGGGGGTTTCGCGGAGATAAATCTCTACACTGGCTCAGGTGGGACTGAGAACTGCATATTACGAGCTTGGTGCGGTACAATCGCTCAAAAAATTATCCGAACACTATGGTTGATTACAGAATTCAGAAAAAATATCTGGCAACATTTTTTTTAGAAATTAGTGATCTGGCAACCTTCGTGTCACGTAAGATTTTCAGATCACTAATTTCTAAAAAAAATCGTTGTCAGATATTTTTTCTGAATTCTGTAATCAACCATAGTGTTCGGATATTTTTTTGAGCGACTGTAGATGGTCATATTATTTTGATACTAGATCGTGTGGGCTCACTCACGGAAATATTGAGCGTGTCCAGTTACCGTTCACAGCAAACTGGAGCGTGTGCAGTAACTGCACGCGCTCCAGTTTGCTGTGAACGGTAACTGGAGCGTGTACAGTTGCTGTACACGCTCCAGATATTTTTCCTGAATTCTGTAATCAACCATAGTGTTCGGATATTTTTTTGAGAGACTATACCGACAAAACCACTTCCACCTCCTGAAAAGGGACATTGCGTCATGGTGCAAACATACCTTGAGTCAGTCCTGCCTCGACCCCTATGTGTGACTTTATGCAGGTGCAAAAAGGGTACAATTTAGTTTTACAGCATGATTATGCCTGCTTTCACACAGCTCGACTGATGGAGGTCAACATCATCAACAGTATAGAGTGGTAGCGCCATCTACGAATCTATATTCCTCTTGAGTACCTTGATTAACTCTCTAGACCCTACAAGAGCTGCAAGCAGAAATAGTTGCACATGAATAACCTCATACACAGAATGAGATAACGTTTTCAGTCTTATGCTTCTGCAAGAAGTGATCATACACCTCATTAGTCCTCAAGTTTTGTCGGGGCGGAGGTGGCTCAGTCGGTAGCGCGCCAGGCTCGTAATCTGCAGTTCTCAGATTCGAGTCCCAGCTAGGACATCGTTCAGATTTATCTCCGCAAAATTTCCCGCCCTGCTCACTGTCAGTAGGGGACACCGATGGGCTTGGAAAGGCCGCCGTCCTTCGGATGGGACGATAAGTCGTGGCCCGTGTATGGGAGAGCCATACCCTCTGCACGTCAAAGAACACGCTGGATGGCCTTGACGGAAGGCTACCATCTGTTTTCCAACAGCTGTTCCAGTGGGTCCCCTTCCCCAACCTTCTCTGAGCCTTCGGGGTCCATGCGACCTGGTCATTTAGCGGGTGGTGTGCAAAAAAGTGCAGCTCAGAGGTAAAACAACTCAACCCCCAAGATTTGTCGCAACTAGAATGTCAGTTTTAACACCATTTTGTCACTTTCATCTGTAGTATTATGGAACTTTCGTTCCACTTTAAATATTGATTCAACACGTCTGCATGCGCTTTCCCGCCAGCTTCTTACAAATTGACATTTCTTCTCAACATTTCTCCTACAAATACCACTTAAATTGCAAGGAATTGCAATCAGTAGCGCTTAGGAGATTCATATTTATGTTTTGACGTGTTTGAATCTAATGGATTGTTTTACCCCTTAGAGGAAATCTTTGCACATAGTGGGCGAAATGACCTCGTCATAAGGACCCAAAGAATGAAGACAAGAGTTTTACGCCGTCATTAAAAAATATTATTTAAGGCTTCCAAAAGGAGACTTTCCTTTTTACTTTTTAAGTAAGCCATTGATTCATGTTTAGATTAATTTTGCGACTAAATATTAAAAATGTCAATACACCTATCCCTCGATTTACACGGTACTCAGTTCACACAATGTTGGCTTTGCACGGTCAAAAAATGCAACCAGTTTCGATTTACACGGTACTGCTGAGATTTCCTTTCTATGTACGTCTCAGTCAGTACCGTGTAAATCGAAACTGGTTGCATTTTTTGACCGTGCAAAGCCAACATTGTGTTAACTGAGTACCGTGTAAATCGAGGGATAGGTGTACTGATTATTAAGTGTACTAACTTCCTTAACTCTTTAAACACTAATCGAATATTATTCAAAATTGAGATTTAGAGAAATTTGATTGAGATCTTCAATTTAACCCCAGTGAAATTTTCCTTTAAAACAATTATTGCCAAAGTTATGAAAAAAAACTTCGAATGTAGCTTTCTGTTAATTTAACATGTGACTGAATGCGAAATTAAAATTCTCTATAAAGGATCAGAACGTTAATTTCGGAACATTTTATTGAAATGTAAAAATTTTCAAAATGCGAAATCAACGTCACAAGGCGAAATGGAACAGTGAAATTCCGTAATTCTTTTAAGAAATCCTTTTCTGTTAATAACAATGCAAACGAAATCGTCACAATATGTCCCCTGACTGTTAAACGTTTGTTCCTTTCGGCGATTCTTTAGTCG
Organism: Ryuthela nishihirai; assembly: GCA_038380435.1. NCBI lineage: Eukaryota > Metazoa > Arthropoda > Arachnida > Araneae > Heptathelidae > Ryuthela > Ryuthela nishihirai. The sequence goes on from JAWZYU010000006.1 coordinate 73,226,960, forward strand.
CCAGGAAACCTTGCCGAGATGGAGGCCGTATCCCTTGGGCTGCCGGGTCGAGCCTGCTGCATGCAAAAAGAGGGGTAAGAATTTTTATTTCAATTCTCAGGTACAACCTCATCTATACTTGAATTTACTTAAGTCTTTTAAGCATTTTAACTTTTAGCAGAATTCCTGCTCTAATAATTGTATATTGTGCCACTCTAATGCGATTAAAACCTTTAGAAAGAATTTTGTTCTCTGCATCAATTAAGTTACGTTTCTCAGTGAAGCACAATCTCATTTATGTTTCAATTGAATTTAGTTTTCTTAATTTTAGGTTCAGTGTCTTAGGAATTCAATTTTTAACATAGTTGCTGCTTTTCTAATTGTTTCTTGAGACAATCTAATATGATGATTTACGATTTAGAAATAACTTCGTTCTATCCATAAATTACAGGGATAAGATTATCTTCAGTCAAGCATAATCTCATTTTAGTTTGAATTTAGTAGCCTTATATTTCCGTTTTGCTGCTTAGGAATTCATTTCTTAGCATAATTTATATCATTTTTGTAATTGTGTCTTGTGCCATTATAATGTGACGATTTAGCGCTAGAAATAACTTTGTTCTAGGCATCAATTGGAGCTTAAGCACAATCTCATCTACGCTTGAATTTAGTTAAGTCTTAAGTTTAAGTTCAGTGTCTTAGAAATTCAACTTTTAGCTTAGTTGCTGTTATTGTAATTGTGTCTTGTGCCATTATAATGTGACGATTTACGATTAGCAGAAACTTTGTTTCATGCATTAATTGTGCGGTGATAGTAGGGAGTGGTTTTGTGGGATGACAACCATTTACAAGGTACTTGTTTTGTTCGGGGCTAATTTCTAATTTTAAACTACTTAGAAATGTTAAGGATGAATCTTTTAGGTTTTAAGGTAGAAAAAAGAGCTCGTGGTTAAAAGAAAACGGTTTCTTTTTAAAACTTAGACTGAAAATCGTCTGTTTGCACAATGGAAATCAAAATTCCTTTGCCGCTAACATATAGCTGTATTGGAATGCATTGATGTTGAATTTTTTAAATTGTACAATGTGTTCGTAAAGTAACTGTATATACTGTATTATGTGGTATGTGGTTAATTGCACATTGACTTTTCGAAAGCCTTGTATTTTGTGACAAATATCAAATACTTTCATCATAAGAAATTGCAAAATGTTCAGAGGAAGTACGAAACTAAAGCTATTCATTGCTTGAAATTCTTTTAGTTTCGTATTTTCTTTCAACTACACATTGTTTAGAAATTGCTTCTGTTGGCAATAATAGTCACAGAAATGACGTCAATCAGTTGAGGCAATGTTTAATCTGTTACGCAACTTAAGATGCATACGTGTCCCGGATCTAAAAAAGTAATGTGGGACCAAGAACAAGCCGGAATGCCGTTCCAGTATAAAAATTTCCCAGTATGAGTGTTTTTTTTTAAAAGCTATCGAAAAATGCATCTACTAATATACATGCTATTATTATTTTGCCTACGTTTTGGTTGCAGTCATTCTTAAAGAGGGTAGGGAGGCACGATCCCTTAAAGGCACTATGTTCCCCGTATGGCCCACACGGAATTCGATCTTATGTATAATAAACTTACTAGTAATTTCATAAAAAAAAGTACAATTTTATTAGCAATTTTCTTTACCAATAAAAATTAATTTTATTATCTCTCATAGGTTGCTGGAAAAGTCATATATTTTTTTTGTGCGAATACAATTAATTTCGATTTCAAAACCAAATTCTTTTCCGTTCGAATAGTGAATACCTTGTGGTATGTGCATCGGCACCCTAAGAGTCGCACAGATTCAAGTCGCGATAACACACTTTTTTTGGCATTTTTTTCAAGACACCCTATTTTTTAGTCGTTTATACGTATATGATATACAGGGTGAATCTGAAAAAGTGGGCAAAACTTTACGGGGTGGTAGAACGCAGCTATACGAGCAATATTCGTCATAGAATGTATGGTCGGAACGCAAGCGGTGAGAAGTTAAAAGGTAGTTTTTCACTGTCACATTTAAAGAATGAACACAAGAAGGAGAGGAGATACTTCAGAAAACATTTCATTAACAGGAATGTAATTGAGGTACATGCTCAAAGAAATTGCTCAAAAGAGCTGCCGCCAGCTGTAATGCAGGCTTCACACCTGCGGGATAGGGACCGACGCACATTTGCGAAGACACCAGGAATTTCCTGAATATCGCCGGTAACAACGGCGATCCTGGCGAGTAGATCCATATCGGTTTCAATGGGGCACTCGTAGATTAGGCTTTTCAAGTGCATATCCGCCATTTCGTGGTTAGTATAACCAGCCATCCTCTCGGCAATCGACGGTAGAAATGCCGTTGGGTGCGAGGACCGACCCTTTTATACCATTTCCAACGCCACCTAGCGGCTCGCCGTTTGCGTTCCGCATATACTTTCTATGACGAATATTGCTCGTATAGCTGCGTTCTACCACCCCGTAAAGTTTTGCCCACTTTTTCAGATTCACCCTGTATAAAACAAGCAAAACAGCATTTTGCTGTTTTATATATCATATGTAAACGACCAGTATGGCGTTTATATGCATTTATATATATATATGCGTTTCACCTATGAGTTGAATGGTGTTTTTTTCAGAAACATTTCTTAATTAGTACAGTTAAATTAGGAGCAGCAATTTTTTTTTAATGAAATAAACAATTCTCACTTGATGTGGCGATTTTTCTGAATTAGGTGGATTAGTGTCAAAGAAATTGTTATTCAGTTATTACACAGCGCTACCAAAATATTAGAGAATTCCCATTTTAATGCCAATGGCAATGTAACTTTGAAGCTCTATACCTTCTAAAATATGAATTTAATGGAAAAATGTGACTGAAGAAAAATTAAAGATCATAATCAAATGCATTTTAATCTCGATTTTCGATAATGTTCATTCTGTACTAAAATACTTATCGAAGATGGCATATCTGTCAATAAATTATTGTTTTACAAATATCATTCATAATTGTCCAATATTTAAATAATCATTACCCAAATAATATAATACCCAATAAATAGTTTGGAACAATAATTTTAATTAATTACTGCGAAAAATTGTTATGGCACATTACTGTTACGAACATATTTCAGTTTCCATAACTCTTCAAATACTGAACGAATATAGTTGAAAATCGAGATTTAAATGCATATTTATCATAATCTTTTATTTATATTCAGTCATATTTTTGCACTAAATTGATATTTTAAAAGTTTAGAGCTTTGAAATTTGATTCAGATTGGCATAAATGGAAATTCTCTGATTTTCATTATATCAAGTATTGAAATTTATATTTTAAGCAGATAAAATTATGTTGTTATTCGAGTTATTTTACATTAAGCAGGTAAAGAATTTTTTTGAATAAAATATGGTATAGAAGACTAATTTGGTTCGGCTCTGATTATAAACATAATACATGCAGCATAAAAGTTAAATATGAAACTAGTGGTTTAATTTATGTGTTTTTAGTTTAAGAATTTCTTTAAGAGGTTTGAGGAGTTTTTCCTTTTCTTTTTCTTTTCCAGGAAATCCAGGCTATGCTGGTTCCTTAGTCTTATGGTGTCATTTCGCCCCTGCTGTTACAGGGGTCAGGTTGGAGGACAGGGCCACTATATCGAGTGGGGGATGTCTCTGTCTGTTGTACATGTAAACGTCCTGACTGAGACAGTGGTCGGGTTGAAGAACCGGGCCATCGTGTCAGCTTAACCGGATAGAGGCTGGGTTGGAGAACCTGGCTACTTTCCGGGGGGCCTTGTCCCTTGTCGAGAGAAAACCTGAACAAGGTTCCTCTCCTATCTGTTTAGTCTGTGCAGGTGGGATCCTCCCTCAGCTGCTCAATAATGAGGGGAAGGTAAGTTCTTTGCGGCAGGCTCCCTAACCAATCTTGGCCAGGGTGCTTCCTGGTGCATCACTTTTTAGAGTATTTCGTTTTTTTCATTAGTTTTTTATTGTTTGTGCGTCTTTTCCTTTCGTTTTTTTCAATAATAAAAGGAGTTTTTTATGAGTTTTTTCCTTTTCATGTTTTGTTTTTTTAATAAAAAAAGAGTTTTTTTATATAGTTTGTTTTTAAAGAATAGCCATAGAAAGCATTCTCTGGTTATATTTATTTTTCACTTGCTTACTTTTCGTTTATTTTTAACAAAAAATAGTTTTTTATGCAGTTTGTTTTATTTTACATGATTTTCTCATCTTTTATTGTGTGTCGCACTCCCCAATTCGAGGCGAGTTGCTACTGAAGGGACTAATTCGCCCACCCATCAGTTGTATGTAAGCGGCGATTCTCTCCGAGGCTGAATTAAAGCCTGATGGATTTTTCCGCGTTTTTTTTGCAGTTTTTTTCTACTACTCCACCTTTCCTAAAATGAAATAGCGAATGGCTTATTCCAAATTTATCGGAGTAGTGGGGGAGTGGTGCCTCTCAAAATCCAACCTCAACGTCCTAGTTCGTGAGAGGTGGGCAACGCCATCAGCTGACCAATTTCATTTTGGTGCTATCTCACCAACAGAAGCTCGGAGATCAGCTGGTGATGGCTGATGAGGAAAAAACCGAATGATGCTCAACAACCTAGATTAATATCATGTAACCTTAGATCAAATATAGATGAACCTTCTTTTTTCTTATGTATAATTAGTTAGTTTCCCTTCAGCACTTTAATGCAAACTGGACAGAAAGGTTTTCGAATGATCTGAGCTAAAGATATCCCGTAACATCGTAAAATCCCCACCTGGGTTGGTGGTTAGCCTACCCAACACCTCCTACAAGAGAAGGCCGTACAACTACGTCACAGAAAACGGACACGTCAAGAGCCCCTATATACCAGGCCGACTAGCGACGATCGGCGTTTAGCGACTACGGTAGTCGCCGATGTCGGTATGCCCGCACGGGGAGCGGAGGGTTACAGCCGTCACGATCGAAGTTTTTATGATACATTTTTATGATATTAACCAAAGTAAATTTAATCGTAAACGATGAATGAGTACTAACTTAAATGTAGCTATCATTCATCTACATATTACTAATCGATATATCACATAAATTAACATTAAAATACAGAAGCAATAGTCAGAAGTATATATTATAGAACGCTGTAAGTCTAATGCACGTTCTCGGTCGAATTCTTCCAACCCACTTTTTTTAAATTTAATTGGATCAGCCTGGAATTTAAACACTGTGCAATTGTTCCTATAGCTGTTGAGACAATTCACAGCTGAATATCTTCCGATAATAATTGCTTTTTATATACTAAGGATTCGAAAAACTGCGGCGCACACGGCGGCTCTATTGACTATAACACTAAGTCACGTCACCAGTTGGCTAAGAATGGCGGACAGGTCGGCCTCGTATATAGGGGCTCTAGACGTCGACATTTTTCTGTTACTTAGTTGTATGGCCTTCTCTTGTAGCAGGTGTTGGCCTACCTGACTGCAAAGACCAGCAGGAGAGTGGTGTAAGTGTTTGTACAGTCGCTCAAAAAAGTGTCCGAACACTAGGGTGGATTACAGAATTGAGAAAAAATATCTGGCAACGATTTTTTTTTTAAATTAGTGATCTGGCAACCTTTTTGTCACGTAATTACAGAATTAGGAAAAATATCGGGAGCGTGTACAGCAACTGTACACGCTCCAGTTACCGTTCACAGCAAACTGGAGCGTGTGCAGTTACTGCACACGCTCCAGTTTGCTGTGAACGGCAACTGCACACACTCAATATTTCCGTGAGTGAGCCCACACGATCTAGTATCAAAATAATATGACCACCTACAGTCGCTCAAAAAAGTATCCGAACACTATGGTTCATTACAGAATTCAGAAAAAATATCTGGCAACGATTTTTTTAGAAATTAGTGATGTGGCAACCTTCGTGTCACGTGATTACAGAATTCAGGAAAAATATCTGGAGCGTGTACAGCAGCTGTACACGCTCCAGTTACCGTTCACAGCAAACTGGAGCGTGTGCAGTTACTTCACACGCTCCAGTTTGCTGTGAATGGTAACTGCACACGCTCAATATTTCCGTGAGTGAGCCCACACGATCTAGTATCAAAATAATATGACCACTTACAGTCGCTCAAAAAAGTATCCGAACACTACGGTTGATTACAAAATTCAGAAAAAATATCTGGCAACGATGTTTTTAGAAATTAGTGATCTGGCAACCTTCGATCACTAATTTCTTAAAAAATCGTTGCCAGATATTTTTTCTGAATTTTGTAATCAACCGTAGTGTTCGGATACTTTTTTGAGCGACTGTATGGTCATATTATTTTGATACTAGATCGTGTGGGCTCACTCACGGAAATATTGAGCGTGTGAAGTTACTGCACACGCTCCAGTTTGCTGTGAACGGTAACTGGAGCGTGTACAGTTGCTGTACACGCTCCAGATATTTTTCCTGAATTCTGTAATCACGTGACACGAAGGTTGCCAGATGACTAATTTCTGAAAAAAATCGTTGCCAGATATTTTTTCTCAATTCTGTAATCAACCCTAGTGTTTGGATACTTTTTTGAGCGACTGTACGTTGCATGAGAAACCAAAACAAGGCTAATATGGCTTCTTGGTTATCTCCGTCCTTTGTTAGGGAAGTACCTACCTAATACCTTCCACGTGTCCACCATTTGTCATAAATAGGTGTGCATATTTTCGAACTTTCATTAAAGTCAATATAATAACTTTTATCTTCACTTAAAATAAATTGAAATTACCTCGCCTGCCATTTCATAAACGTCAAGAGCAACTTAGAAAGAAAAACTCTAACTTCTTAAATAAGCTTTTTTATGAAAAAAATATCACTATGAAGATAATTTAAAGCTCTCAATCTAATATATTTAAATCTCGATTTCCCACAATAGGCGTTCAGTATTTAAAGAGTTATGGAAGCTGATTTAGCAAATTAGCTCCTTCTGCAAAAAATCATTCAATTTTGCAAAATTTAAGAATTATTACGCGAACTGCTAAAAATACTCTTTCACGTAACGTGTTAGTAACGTGTTAGTAAAGTTTAGTTTAACGATCATTGCTTTCGTTTTGCTTTCATGAACTTTTCACAGCAATTATATAAGCTGGTATTATTGCTGTTAAATATTCCAATCTCCGTAACTCTCTACATAGCGAAGGGGCGGGGGTGGCTCAGTCAGCAGCGCGCCAGGCTCGTAATCTGTAGTTCCCAGGTTCGAATCCCAGCTGGGTCAGCATTGAGATTTATCTCCGCAAAATTCCCCGCTCTGCCCACGGTCAGTAGGGCACACCGATAGGCTTGGAAAGGTCGCCGTCCGTCGGATGGGACGTTAAGCCGTGGCCCCGTGTGCGGGAGAGCCATACCCTGTGCACGTTAAAGAACACGCTGGATGGCCTTGACGGGAGGCTACCATCTGTCTCCCAACAGCTGTTCCAGTGGGTCCCCTCCCCCAACCTTCTCTGAGCCTTCGGGGTCCATGTGACCTGGCCATTTAGCCCATGGTGTGGAAAAAAGTGCCGCTCAGAGGTAAAACAACCCAACCCTACATAGCGAAAGAATATTGTTGAAAATAGAGATCCAAATTGATTTGATTGAGATTATCATCAGTCACATGTTTTCATGAAAAGCTTATTGAAGAAGCTACTGAAGATTTGTATCTGAGTTATTATTGACCTAACATGGAACTCTGCCTTTCTCAGTGATGCTAAGGAGTTGATTTGCAGCCGGCAAGAATAGACATTCTGGATGATGCTGCAAATGGTTCCACCTCCACAAATAGGGCGCAATTGGTTCAGTTGGGTTGGGTTGTTTTACCCCTGAGCGGCACTTTTTTGCACACCATGGGCTAAATGGGCAGGTCACATGGACCCCGAAGGCTCAGAGAAGGTTGGGGGAAGGGACCCACTGGAACAGCTGTTGGGAGACAGATGGTAGCCTACCGTCAAGGCCATCCATTGTGTTCTTTAACGTGCACAGGTTATGGCTCTGCCGCACACGGGGCCACGGCTTAACGTCTCATCCGACGGACGGCGGCCTTTCCAAGCCAGTCGGTGTCCCCTACTGACCGTGGGCAGGGCGGGGAATTTTGCGGAGATAAATATCAACGCTGACCCAGCTGGGACTCGAACCTGGGAACTACAGATTACGAGCCTGGCACGCTACCGACTGAACCACCCCCGCCCCATAGCGAAAGAATACTGTTGAAAATAGAGATCCAAATTGATCTGATTGAGATTATCATCAGTCACATGTTTTCATGAAAAGCTTATTGAAGCTACTGAAGATTTGTATCTGAGTTATTATTGACCTAACATGGATCAATCAGTGATACTAAGGAGTTGATTTGCAGCCGGCAAGAATAGACATTCTGGATGCTGCTGCAAATGGTTCCACCTCCACAAATAGGGCGCAATTGGTTCAGTTGGGAGCTCCTATTTTTCAGTTTCTAGGTTCAAATACCATCTATGCCCTCGTTGAATTTTATCTCCGCTCACCACTACCGTCGTGAGAAAGGAGACATCGTCGGGCTTGGGAAGGCTACCTTCCGTCGAGTGAGACGTTATGCCCTGTCCCCGTGCGCAGGAGAGCCATATTCTGTGTATGTTATGATCGATGGCTTTGACGGGAGGTCTCCATTTGTCTCCTAACCAGCTGTCCAGTGGATCCCCATTCTCGAACTCTTCGCAAAACCACTTGTGACCTGGCCATTATTTCTATCGTGTGCGAAAAAGTGCCGTTTGGAGGTAAAAGAACCCAACGCTCCTCAGCACACCTTTCGTGAAGGGGAAGTGGGGGGGGGACGGAAAAGCGATTGAATTGCATCAACTCGGTTGAACGGTCTTCGTTCACGGATCACTTTATCAGGTTGAGTTTCAGCTTCCCAATTCAGAATCTTTCCTTTTCCAGGCCAACTTATTCTTAACCTAATTACTCGTGCCTTTAGAATCATTGATCAAATTCATTCGTTAATTTCTATGTTTGCATGAGGGTACCAAGTGAACGCAATCTCTCCCAAAATGAGTTGATGTTTAAAGACAGTTGCCAATCCCTCGCCAAATTTCATCATAATTTATCTAATCGAACAATACCCACTAGATGCGGAGGAGGGGGGAGGGATCAGTCGGTAGCGCACCAATCTCGTAATCTGCACTTCCTAGGTTCGAGTCCCACCTCGACCAGCGTTGAGATTTTTCTCCACAAAACTGTCCTCGGTGAGTAGGGAACACTCGATGGGCTTGGAAAGGCCGCCGTTCATCGGATGGGACTTGATGCCGTCGCTTGACGTTAGAGCTACAGCCTGTAAACATTGAAGAACATGCTGGATGGCCCTGATGGGAGGTTACCATCCGTCTCCCGTGAGGCAACAAATATTTTTTTTTTCGTAATTTGGCAGCCGCAGTATGATAAAGACAGACAATCTAATCTCTCGTCCCTTTTCAAAAACTTTCCTCAAAACGAAAGGCTGGATTTTCGATCACTAGAAATCTGAAAAAAAAAAAAGCTGGCATGCAACGAAAATTAATTTTTTTTGAAAAGCAGAGATTCAAAAAAGACTATTATATTATATTATTATATTATATTATTATATTATTATTTATTATCAAACAATGTTTATTGTAAAAAATACTACTTTACACCAGTGATTATAAAGATGGGCGTTAAAAAATTCCCCAAACACTATTTCAGTTCAGTAATAAAAAGACAAGGAACACTTGAAAAAATTATTTGAAAAAATTGGTTGCCCAGTTAGGAGAACCAATATTTTTTCAACTATTTTAATGTTACGTTGATATGGAAAGTGAGCGGTGAACTTTTTTCAAATGGCAAAATGTAATAAAAATGAGCGGGGAGTGAATTTAAATGGCAAAATATAATAAAGGTGGACGGTGAATCGGGAAAGGCTGAAAATATCTTCTTTAGTCACATATTATTAATAACTAATTAAATCCACGCCAAAAGTTTGGCACGAAATGTCCGCTGATAACTTTTCCCATCGATAAGTTCATTCATAGTTTTCCACCGTTGATGTACTACTCCAGTCACAATTAAATTCCGCCAAAAGTTTGGCGCCAAACGTGTCCATCGATAACTTCATTCACAACTTCCCACACGTACTACTCCATTGACTAAGTATGCTATGGCAGCGGCTCCAGAAATTTCCCCCCTTTTCCAGTGAAGTTTCCTAGCTGCCGTGGGTCGGGATTCTTCCGACCCACGGCAGCTAGGAAAGCGATTTGTTATCCCAATTGGTCTAGAGCTGCGTGGGCTGGACCACCCCATCAAAATTGGAACCGATCGCTCAAGAACCGCGGAACCACAGGGAAATCGACAATTTCTGCCACCGATGACCTCACTCGTGTTCGTCCGTTCGTTCTCCCGGAATAACAGTTATTACATAATATGAGAATGATTGACAGAAGCGGCATTGCCAATGAAAAAGCATCAAGATCACAATAATGTTGTAGTAGCTACAAATGGTAATTGATGTATTGACCAAAATCAATAAAAGGAAACTTTGTCTGAACGAAAGAGAACGTGTTTCAAGATGGAAAATGATCCACGAGAACTGAGGTGATGAGAGCACACTGAAAACGTGCTATAGTCTGAGCGGACCAATTTTGCACACAGTGGCTAAATAGAGAGGTCACAAGGACCCCAAAGGCTCAGAGAAGTTTTGGGGAAGGGGAGATACTTGACAGCTGTTGGGAGCCACGAAGTCCATCCAGCGTGTTCTTTAACGTGCACAGGGTATGGCTCTCCGGTACACGTGACACTGCTTAATGTCCCATCCGATGGACGGCGGCCTTTCTCCCCCTTTGGTGTACCTTACTGACCGAGAGCAGGGTCGGACTTACGTATAAGCTACCTAAGCTGCAGCTTAGGGCTTCACAATATGAGGGGCCTGAAAAAAAAATTGATTTTGACGTTTTGTGGGACGAATTTCTTTTATATTTAAATTAATCTAATGGGTATTGTGTCAACATTGTTTATCTCGGTTTTACACAGTTTTCATTCTATACCAATGTTTTCACCACATCAATTTTGTGTTTAGTTTTTAATGTTCCTTTTCCGTCAGAAAAATAAATACTTATTTCCATCTCTGGATTTTTTTGGTTCTCTTAAACATACAATAGCTTAGGGCCTCAGAAGGTCAAAGTTCGACCCTGTATGCGCCAGAGGCGATATGCGTCTTTCTAGTTGTTACATTCTTTTATTTTCAAAAGGGTAAAACTGCTCAGAGTCAGAGGCGTAGCTATGGGGAGATGGGGGGAGGCTCCCCCCCCAAAGTAACTCGGAGTTGGCAAAATGCGAAGCAACTTCGTAAAATCAAGGTGAGTTATGAAAATTTGTAATCTTTTTTTTTTGTAAAGTTAAGAGGAGTTGTCAAAATCGAGGCAACTTGGCAAATCTAGGGAAGTTGACAAAACTGGAAACCACTTAGTAAAGTACAGGCGAGTTGTGATAATTGGGATTGGGTTTGCGAAATTAAGGAGAGTTGACAAAATCGAGAACTCTTCGCAAAATCTAGGGGAGTTGGCAAAATTTGAAGCCACTTGGTAAAATACAGGAGAGTTGTTAAAATTGTGCCTTTCTTGTGCAATTAAAGAGAGTTGATAAAATTCGGAAGATGAAATTCAGGGAAGATGTAAAAATTGCGATTTTTTCTGTAAAATGCGGCGAGTTGGAAAAAATCTAGGGTAGTTGGCAAAATTCAAATCCACTTGGTAAAATATAGGAGAGTTGTGAAAATTGGAATTGGATTTGCAAACTTAAGGACAGTTGACAAAATCGAGAAAACTTGCCAAAATCTTGTGAAGTTTGAAAATTTTGAAGTGACTTGGCAAATTCAGGAGAAATGTAAAGATTGGGATTGGTTTGTGAAATTAATGAGAGTTGGCCAAATCTAGGGGAGTTGGGGAAAATTCACTGACTTGCTACAATTCAAGCGAGATGCAAATATTGGGATTAATTCTGTGAAACTATGGCTAGTTGGCAAAATTGGAAGTCAAATGACAAAATGCAGGAGAGTTGTGGAAATTGCCTACCCCTCCCCCTAAATAAAAATAATAAATACCCCCTCAAGCAGCTGCTTGCCACAGAGGTCTGACAGGAGCCTGTCAGTTTATATGCCAGAGTAGAAGGTCTGAGAGGATGGCAGGACCTCAGCAGAAAAACGACACACGGAGCGAAAATCTAGGTACGAACCAGACAGAGACATTATTTTCTCAGTTGGCAAAATTTGATTTTCGAGTTGGAAAATTATCGACTTCTCCCCCGCATAACCGTAGACCTTCGCTACGCCCCTGCCTATATTTTTTAATGCTAAATTTGAGAGAAAAAAAAAGTTTCGAATGAAAGCAGAATTATGCACGAAAACTAAGTATAAGCGAACTGTGGAAAATGTTTTGAATATATTCAGAAGCCGGAATAAAAAGTTTGCTAAAAAGTTGTAAAGATAATTAAAAGTATGAATCTAAATTTAAATATAATATATTTTCTAACCAATAAAGTTTTGAAATGAAAATAATGATTGCGCCGATTATTTTTGAATAAATATATCGTTATTATCTGTGTTTTTTTTTTGGGGGGGGGGAGGAGCGGAATTTACTTAAAGCCATTTTTACGATCTCCAGATATTTAATTCTTAGAAGGTGGCATCCTTATTTATAGTGCTAATCAAAAATTATGTTTAAAAAAATAATGTAGTAACTTTTGTAGGGCAGCGAAATTAAAGAAACATTTTTTAGTTTCTGCATTATGCTACGCGAGTAGCGTAATGTTTGGTGATTAATTGATAAAACGGATTTAAAAAAATATGTTTTTCTATGAATTTGCAGTAATAAAAAAAACTCAGAAAATTTTAATCTATCCCTACAACCTTCAAACTCATTACTTAAATTTGGGGAAGCACGTGCCCTATTCTCAGAAATGATATAATTTTTAATTCAGCAGAATATAAATTATTTACAAAAAATATATTTGGAAGACGAAAATTTAACAACCGCAAATATACGTTGTTATTATCTTGCAATGAATTACATTTCGAAGTCTAATTTCTTTGATTTGTCAGCCCACTTGCTCCGTTCTGCCTCGTGGTGGTTCAGTCTTGACTTTTGTGGCAAGCAGCTGCTTGAGGGAATATTTATTTTATAATATTTTATATGTATTCAAGTAATAATTTTTCCGAAAAAGTGTGCTTCTCCGTGGATAAGACACGAACCTCTGCCTACCACTTACGTGATGGCTATAAATTACGTTCGCGGAGAATGCGAATGTGTATTGTCCATGAACACTTATATTCTACAAGGCACGGCTCTGGTTGGAATCGCCTTTTTCCGTCTCGTTCTACTCTCTTTTCACAGGGGCGGGGTCAGTTGGTAGCGCGCCAGGCTCGTAATCTGTAGTTCCCAGGTTCGAGTCCCAGCTGGGTCAGCGTTGAGATTTATCTCCGCAAAATTCCCCGCCTTGCCCACGGTCAGTATGGGACACCGATGGGCTTGGAAAGGCCGCCGTCCGTCAGATGGGACGTTAAGCCGTGGCCCCGTGTGCGGGAGAGCCATACCCTGTTCACGTTAAAGAACACGCTGGATGGCCTTGACGGGAGGCTACCATCTGTCTCCCAACAGCTGTTCCAGTGGGTCCCCTCCCCCAACGTTCTCTGAGCCATCGGGGTCCATGTGACCTGGCCGTTTAGCCCATGGTGTGCAAAAAAGTGCCGCTTAGAGGTAAAACAACCCAACCCTCTTTTCACAATCTTCGTTTGCTAATCGTTCAAAGAGAGAAAGAAGCACTACTTCAAATATATAGAACCCCCCCACCCCTTGGCACTCCCTGTCGGGCCTCAAGTATGCGGTTTTCAAGCAGCTGGTATATAAAGGATTAAACTATAGTAGTGAAATTAAAAATCGAGGAATTTTTCTTAAAAGGAATGATCCGCTTTTTTCCTTTTATTAAATTCTTGGTTGAAAGAGCATTAAGGCGTGGACGAAATTGTTAACGGAGCTATTAATAAAAAATGTTTTATCGGTACGCCGTACCGGCTTACTTTCACTACTGATATTACTATATGTCTCCCAGAAAGATCGACAATTATGTTTGGGTTGCAGAAGACTAACCGCGTCCCAAATCCTCACAAAAGACCTTCACTCCGGGAAGAGGTGTTCATGATTTTTTTCCCCAAGGAGTGGGAGCCGTGGACACCTTACCTGAAAAAAATGACTGTAAGTGGCCAATACTACACCAACATTGTTTCGCTCCAAACGGTCAAGGAGATGAAGGAACAGGAGTGTCAAGGGTTCTCCTTCATGAATAATGATATTATAATATGAATATTAATTATATTATGAATAATGACTATCTTTACATTATCGTTGGTGCCCAGGTTTACTTGAGGGACATATTTATGTGCGGAAAAGGGGCACTCTCAGCCATGACCTTCACAGTTGTCCTTAACGTGGGCTTTATAGAAGAGGTATAAATTCTTCGTCAGAGGTATAGAACTATACCACGCAAACCCATTTTGCATTACACATTGACCTAGACAACCACGTGACCCAACCTCTGCGAGGGTTCAACATAATCACAATTGTTGCAATCTTTTTGGATAATCATCATCATCGTCATCATGATCCTCAAGCAGCCATGGGCTACGGAGGTCCAATCAGACCGTGCAATTTAGTTCTCCAAGCAAGTCTATCCTGAGCTACATCTACTGCATCTGGCCACTGCACACCAATTCTAACAAGGTCCTGTTGTCCGAAAAAGTTCTGAGATAGTGATCTCAGAACGTTTCTGGACATTTTTCATATCTTTACTGTTTATTACATTTTCTTTTCCGTGTTGTAGGTTAATTATGCAACAATACGAAACATGAAAAGGAGATTTTGAAACAAACGCATATTGTGTTACGTAGGTACAGATTTTGAAATAAATACAGTCTCAGAGTGGAACCTGCTACAGATCCGTTCTAGGAGTGATAAAGATCATAGAGTATCATAGTAATGTTGAAATTTGCTTTCTTAGGTTTTTTGATATTCCGTGAATTTTATCATAATCGTTCAAAGATCAGTAGGAAATGTCCTTTAAACTCTATTACTTTCAACTTTATTTTAATAGTAAGTGTTCTTTTTTTGGCAACTGAAGTTGCACCATACTATGCCTTCAAAGTATTGCAACTTCGAGAAAGTGCCGTAGACCTTGTCTTGCAATAATTGTACCTTTTCAGAGAGTCTAGTGCTCTCGTTTATCTTGCATAGGACCTGGACCATCGACCTTATCTCTAAGGACAGCTCTGTTGCCGTATTAGTAGCAGAGTGACTGTGGTGAGTGAGGTTATCGAAGAACTCCTTTAATTGAAGGTACTTCTTCTCTTTATGGATCGAATTGGCATGAAAAATCGGCGAAGAATTTCCGAATTTTGTGCCAAACAATTATCATCAGGACTAGAAAGCGAGTTTCTTGGCCACAGACGATCAGTGTATATCATATATAGACACTATAAGCGACTATCAGTGGAACACTTGTTTTTGACTGAATAGAAGTGGTCCTAAAGGAATCTCGAGCTTCTGGTAAGAGATATAGGAGGGAGTCTGCAAAAGGATTTTAGCTCGATACACAATTTTTTTTAAAATTGTTCCGTAATATTAGAGTCCTTTAAATTTGCGGCTTCCGACTGATACGATGAGACAACCATGCAAGAGGCGAAGGCAAAGACCACTACATTGTCGCTGCACCATTTGGTCACAGACTTTGTGGCCAAGCCTAGTGATGTCCTTGATTTTCAAAGCAGACTTTAATTATCTGCACTTTGAATGTATCAGAGTAATAATCATCGTCAAAATATCTGAATATTTTGTCGGCTTGAGAAATTCCCGTGCATAAGATTGGAAACATTAACAATCGATCGAAGTGGTTTTTGGTCTGTCCTCTTCAATCAGTAGCACCAGCGAGGAGGTGTTCATCTGAAATTGATAGAGCTGAACCTGTAATACTTATATTACGTATAACCGGACGATTGAGGTCGTAGTTTGATGAGGTGACAATTATTCATGATTCAGGTCGTTTCAGTTCTGATGCCTTCGACTTATTCTAACACATCCCTCCTCCCATTCTTAAAATACGACTCTTCAGGATCATTCTATAATTTATTGGATGCTATGCTTACTCTTTGTTTCGTTTACTATTTTCAGTATCGATTACTTCTGCCAGGCATTTTTTGGCTGCATTTGTAAATGAAAAGTCTCAAGAAAACTAACATTCAGATAACGATTGCAGACTTGGCATCTGAGAATGTAATTTTCTAAAATTGGGACTTATTTTTTCTTCCCTTATCTGTTTTGGCTTCGATGACTTCATTGTCGGGGTTTCACGGATAGCTAGAGGCAATGTCATATGGGGAATGCGGAGGTCTCGCGATCGTTAGAGTCTATTTATTGAACTTGTGAATTGAATTCCATATTTTAAGGATGATGTCTAAAATGTGTCTTCAGATAAACCTTTCAGCTTGTATAACCTTTGTAATTTAATTTTTGATGGATTATTTCTTTTAAAAACAAGGCAGTTAAGGCATTCTGTTGCAGCAGCCTTGCAGCAAGAATAATTAGCATGTTGAATCTGATGAATATCGATGTTCGTTTTTAAGGAAACTTTTTATTTCTTTTCCTTCAATGTGTTCCGCCATCTAACGGTGGAAATTCGAACAAAATAATAAATTGGAAAATGCTAAAAATATTTCATCTGCAGCTATAAAACTCAAAAGATATTTTCATTTTTCTTTTCAAATACAAAATTTTTGTTTTTTTACTAATCGTCTTGGAAGTAAGACAAATCACTATAGCCAATGTATACCTATTAATCATCACATCCCACCAACAAAGTTCAAAATACTTTTGCTTTAATAGATATTTTGAAATATTCGTATAAATATTTAGTACTTTGCAATTCTTTTCATCTTTAAAGCACTTTCTTTGTAGTTTTCCACCATTAGTACATTCTGACAGAAGGAATTTTGAAGTAATGTACATATATTAAATAATAAAAATAAAAATAAATACCCCCTCAAGCAGCTGCTTGCCACAGAGGTCTGACAGGAGCCTGTCAGTTTATATGCCATAGTAGAAGGTCTGAGAGGATGGCAGGACCTCAGCAGAAAAACGACACGAACATCCATGCCTTACCCGGGGTTTGAACCCAGGTCCCTTAGATCAGGATATTAGGATTTGCAAAAAGTAATATTTTATTAATAACTATAAAACACAAACCGTCCACTGGCCGAGTGGTCAGTATGCTTGGCTACTGATCAAAGAGACCTTTATTCAATCCCTGCGTAAGGGATACATGTTTGTTTTGTTTATCTACTGAGATCTCACCATCCTTAAAGATCTACAATGGCGTATAAATTAAAACTCATCTGTCAGACCTTTGTGGCAAGTAGCTGCTTGAGGGAACATTTATTTTATAATATTTTATATATATTCAAGTAATAATTTTCTCGAAAAACTGTGCTTCGCCGTGGATGAGACCCGAACCTTTGCTTACCACTTACGTGATGGCTATTATTATCACTAAACTATCAATGACTCTTTCATTGCCTTTTAGCTGACAGAGCGAAATAGTCATTGATAGTGGCGAAAAAACCCAGCATGTGATTGGGAAACATGGATCGAGTCCCATTCACGGCGAAACTAATTTTATTCATGCAACTCTCTGCATCATGTCTTGTTAAAAAAAATCAGTTTTCTACATCTGACGGGATAGAACACCTGCCCAATCGTTTCCGATCCCTATTTGACCTTGAATGAGACACTGGACTGAAAATTACTCTATTACTTTCAACTTTATTTTATTAGCTAACGTTTTTTTTTTTTGGCAATTGAAGTTGCACCATACTATGTCTTCAAAGTATTGCAACTTCAAGAAATGACCTTCGAGAAATCCCCCAGGAACCAATTTTTAGCCCTTTAGCCCTGATAGGTCTGTATTTGATCTCGAATGACCTTCTGGATCCTAAATTTCGTAATATTTCTGGTATCTAGAATCCGAAACACCTCCCAGATCCAAATTTTCATGTTTCTGTCACGATACATCATTTCACTCCTACGTAACCTCCATTTGAATTTGAAGGACACTTCGAAGGTTAAATATCGAATTTTTGTCGCCATCTAAGACCCGAATTTTCAGAGCTCCACCATTTCTGCATCACACACTGGTTTCCATAAATTAAGAAAAAATGAGAAAATTCGCGATAATTCGCCAAAAAATTGTGCGATCCTCACCAAATTTGTTCATGTAGCCAGTAAAGTAATGCCGAGTGAGCATATCGTATGCAAATTAGTCTAGGTTGCTTCAATTTGCGTAATCGGATAACGGCATAAAAACGGGTGTTTTGAAGTGGATCGTTATTTTGTGTTGTAAATGTGAATAAAGAAATTCGAAATAGCCATTTTGTAGGAATGACCTCGAGACATCATTTGCGAAATGAACTGCGGTGAAGAGCTATTGGCCGGCTCGAAGCAGGCCAAAGTCAGTCAGACGTAGCACGATGGCTAAACGTGAGTCCTTCTGTGGTCCATAGACTGTGGAATCAATTTCTTAGCACGGATTCCGCGTCTCGGAGATTTAGACGAGGAAGGGTCAGATTACGACCGCTGTACAACACCGATATCTGTGATTAACAGCACGAAGGAGCAGGACGTCTACTCCCTCTCAGCTACGATCCTCTTTTGCAGCAGTCATTGGGAGAGGTTGTATCAGCTTCTACTGTGCATAAGAAGGCTTCATGAGGGAGGTCTTCATGAAGGCCAATAATTTGTATACCTCTGACGTCACAGGAGAGAGCTTGAATATAATTAATGCCATCCGACGCTCCACTATACAGGACAGTACTACGTCTTATGGATGGCACCAAAAGCCACCTTCGTGTGCTGGTTGAGGGCTAATGGAAGACTGACATTATGGCTGCGAAGCAGTGGTGAAAGTAACTATCGTCTACATGAATATTAACTAAACCTATCAGTTCATTCATATCTGTAATATTGGAACTTTGTACTATTGGAATTTTGAACCGTGCCATGGATTTATTGCCAATATCGTTAGGTAGCATTATGGTCTAATTTTTTACTGCAAATCTGTACATGAATTGTGCCGAAAGTCTACTATTTTTAAGGAGTAATTCGAGCTCTTTTATTTTTAAAAACATGATATTTGCTACTCAAATATCAGTTATTTGGGACAGATGTCCAAGTTCGAAACTCTCGTGGTATCGTGGATGGTTGGGTGAGGGGACCCACTGGGGAGCTGTTGGGAAAAGAGTGTCGGCCTCCTGTCAAGCCCATCCAGCGTGTTCTTTAACATGCATGGGTGTGATTCTCCTATACACGGGACAACAGCTTAACGTCCCATCCGACGGACGACAGTCTTTTCAAGCGCAACAGTGACCCCTATTCACTGTGGGCAGGGCGGGGAGTGTGGCAGAGAAAAATCTCTACACTTGCTCACAGGAGAGAGCGGTTGAATTGGACACGCACGCATGTTAACTGGATAGAATTGTAATGGAGGTCAGTACTCTTCACAGATGAGTCCAGATATTGCTTGCAGAGTGATATGGAGACAACGACGTACCCGATATTATCCCAGTAACATCCGTCAAAGAGACAGTTACAGCGGAGGTAGCGTGTGTGTTTGGGGTAGCATTTTTTTGGTGGACGCACAGACCTTTATGTGTTGACGTGGGAACCTCAATGCTCAGAGGTATAGAGATGACATCCTGGACCCTTAGTACGTTCTTAATATAAGTGAAACATTCATCTTACAAGACGATAATGCTCATCCACACAGAGCTCGACTAGTGGAACAATACCTTCAAGAGGAGACCATTATGCGCATGGAGTGGCCAGCTGGATCTCCCGACCTAAATCCGATTGAGGATGTGTGGGATGCTCAGGAAGACGTGTTGCTGCCTTCAACCAGCTACCTGAAACAAAGGGGGAACTTATTACTGCTTCAAAGAACAATGGTCGTTACTCCTTACTGAGCTGATGCACATCATAAACATCATGGAACATCACTGTTGTGCCTGCATTGCTGTAAGGGGTGACCACACTCCTTATTAAAGAACTTTGCCCATTGCATTCTGACACCTCATTTTTGGACAAATTCCTGTTATTTTTTTGACGAAAATATTTCTAGTGTAAAATATTTTATGCCATTCTGAAACTGGCATTGTATTCGTGTTCCATCATATTTCATTGAAATCATTCTTATTGTTTTTGGTTTATCGTAATTTTTCTAAGTTTTTCTTAATTTCTGGGAACCAGTATAGTTAGAATTAGCGTGATCCCCTGTCAATGAGCCGTCAGTCAATTACACGAAATCGGCTATGTATATCTGTTCTACGTTTATTCCAGCTTGAATCCTTTAGAAAGAGAGAATTCTTTACATATACACAGAAGCATAAATAATCTTGAAGCAGCTATATGTTCTAGAGTAGGGGTTGTCAACATGGGGTACGTGGTAAAATTTTTTGGGGTACGCCGTTGTCTAACATCCTTCATCATTCAACTGGACCATTTTGTAAAAGGGGCCTTGGCCCCTTTAGTGTGTACGCCGTGAGAGCTAAAGAGTCGCTAGATATGTTATATATATATATATTTTATTCCCATTGTTATACTATAACTATAGTTTTATCTATCTATACAAGGGGTATGCCAGTTACATACACATTTCAGGGGATACGTGAAGCATAAAAGGTTGAGAACCACTGATATATATGTTTTATTTTATTCTCATTGTTATACTACAACTATAGTTTTATCTATCTACACAAGGGGTATGCCAGTTACATACACATTTCAGGGGATACGTGAAGCATAAAAGGTTGAGAAACACTGATATATATGTTTTATTTTATTCTCATTGTTATACTATAACTATAGTTTTATCTATCTATACAAGGGGTATGCCAGTTACATACACATTTCAGGGGATACGTGAAGCATAGAAGTTTGAGAACCATTGATATATATGTTTTATTTTATTCTCATTGTTATACTATAACTATAGTTTTATCTATCTATACAAGGGGTATGCCAGTTACATACACATTTCAGGGGATACGTGAAGCATAAAAGGTTGAGAACCACTGATATATATGTTTTATTTTATTCTCATTGTTATACTATAACTATAGTTTTATCTATCTATACAAGGGGTATGCCAGTTACATACACATTTCAGGGGATACGTGAAGCATAAAAGGTTGAGAAACACTGATATATATGTTTTATTTTATTCTCATTGTTATACTATAACTATAGTTTTATCTGTCTATACAAGGGGTATGCCAGTTACATACACATTTCAGGGGATACGTGAAGCATAGAAGTTTGAGAACCATTGATATATATGTTTTATTTTATTCTCATTGTTATACTATAACTATAGTTTTATCTATCTATACAAGGGGTATGCCAGTTACATACACATTTCAGGGGATACGTGAAGCATAAAAGGTTGAGAAACACTGATATATATGTTTTATTTTATTCTCATTGCTATACTATAACTATAGTTTTATCTATCTATACAAGGGGTATGCCAGTTACATACACATTTCAGGGGATACGTGAAGCATAAAAGGTTGAGAACCACTGATATATATGTTTTATTTTATTCTCATTGTTATACTATAACTATAGTTTTATCTATCTATACAAGGGGTGTGCCAGTTACATACACATTTCCAGGGGGTACGTGAAGCATAAAAGGTTGAGAACCACTGATATATATGTTTTATTTTATTCTCATTGTTATACTATAACTATAGTTTTATCTATCTATACAAGGGGTATGCCAGTTACATACACATTTCAGGGGATACGTGAAGCATAAAAGGTTGAGAACCACTGATATATATGTTTTATTTTATTCTCATTGTTATACTATAACTATAGTTTTATCTATCTATACAAGGGGTATGCCAGTTACATACACATTTCAGGGGATACGTGAAGCATAAAAGGTTGAGAAACACTGATATATATGTTTTATTTTATTCTCATTGTTATACTATAACTATAGTTTTATCTATCTATACAAGGGGTATGCCAGTTACATACACATTTCAGGGGATACGTGAAGCATAAAAGGTTGAGAACCACTGATATATATGTTTTATTTTATTCTCATTGTTATACTATAACTATAGTTTTATCTATCTATACAAGGGGTATGCCAGTTACATACACATTTCAGGGGATACGTGAAGCATAAAAGTTTGAGAACCACTGATATATATGTTTTATTTTATTCTCATTGTTATACTATAACTGTAGTTTTATCTATCTATACAAGGGGTATGCCAGTTACATACACATTTCAGGGGATACGTGAAGCATAAAAGTTTGAGAACCACTGATATATATGTTTTATTTTATTCTCATTGTTATACTATAACTGTAGTTTTATCTATCTATACAAGGGGTATGCCAGTTACATACACATTTCAGGGGATACGTGAAGCATAAAAGGTTGAGAACCACTGATATATATGTTTTATTTTATTCTCATTGTTATACTATAACTATAGTTTTATCTATCTATACAAGGGGTATGCCAGTTACATACACATTTCCAGGGGGTACGTGAAGCATAAAAGGTTGAGAACCACTGATATATATGTTTTATTTTATTCTCATTGTTATACTATAACTATAGTTTTATCTATCTATACAAGGGGTATGCCAGTTACATACACATTTCAGGGGATACGTGAAGCATAAAAGGTTGAGAACCACTGATATATATGTTTTATTTTATTCTCATTGTTATACTATAACTATAGTTTTATCTATCTATACAAGGGGTATGCCAGTTACATACACATTTCAGGGGATACGTGAAGCATAAAAGGTTGAGAACCACTGATATATATGTTTTATTTTATTCTCATTGTTATACTATAACTATAGTTTTATCTATCTATACAAGGGGTATGCCAGTTACATACACATTTCAGGGGATACGTGAAGCATAAAAGTTTGAGAACCACTGATATATATGTTTTATTTTATTCTCATTGTTATACTATAACTGTAGTTTTATCTATCTATACAAGGGGTATGCCAGTTACATACACATTTCAGGGGATACGTGAAGCATAAAAGTTTGAGAACCACTGATATATATGTTTTATTTTATTCTCATTGTTATACTATAACTGTAGTTTTATCTATCTATACAAGGGGTATGCCAGTTACATACACATTTCAGGGGATACGTGAAGCATAAAAGGTTGAGAACCACTGCTCCTCGGGTCCAACCAGCCTGTGTTTATAACTGTTTGACGATAAAAGTAAAATTTTAAAATTATTGGCGACCATTCTAGAAAATATTACAAGAAATAATTTTCAGAAACTGAATATAATTGAGTAACAACATTGCAAACGATAAGAGCTGTTGATTAATACAAGAAACTGAATCAGGTCTGGATTTCCAATTAGGGCCTAGGAGCGCCAATATTATAGCAGCTCTATCATTTGCATGCTACAATAGGTTTATTTAAGTAATAGCAGAATTTTGTCTTTTTTTTACCTCGTTTTTAAAGAAAACGAGATGATTTTGGGTTGTTGGGTTTTTTACCTCTGAGCGGCACTTTTTTGCACACCATGGGCTAAATGGCCAGGTCACATGGACCCCGAAGGCTCAGAGAAGGTTGGGGGAGGGGACCCACTGGAACCGCTGTTGGGAGACAGATGGTAGCCTCCCGTCAAGGCCATCCAGCGTGTTCTTTAACGTGCACAGGGTATGGCTCTCCCGCACACGGGGCCACGACTTAACGTCCCATCCGACGGACGGCGGCCTTTCCAAGCCCATCGTTGTCCCCTACTGACCGTGGGCAGGGCGAGGAATTTTGCGGAAATACATCTCAACGCTGACCCAGCTGGGACTCGAACCTGGGAACTACAGATTAAGCGCCTGGCGGGCTACCGACTGAGCCACCCCCGCCCCAATGATAGTTTCGCTTTTGTCGTCTTTCTGTCTGTCCGTCTGTAATCATAGAACTTTTCTGTTTACAGAGAAAAAACAAATTTTTGTGTTGGATAGGTATTAATGAAATATTACAATATGCACTTTCCGAATCTCTAATGCTATAATTGCGCCCACTAATTCTGAAAAAGATGGAAAATTCCAAACGAATATTGCAACGATGTATTAATGATAGAAATATGAAATTTGGTGTTGGAATGTGAACGTCATGAAGCTTCCAATGGAAACAAAGAAAATGATAATTAAAAAACACTTTTATAATTTGATTGGTACTAATGAAATTTAATTCGCATTTTTCAAATACTTAGCAGTTTTAATGTATATATATCTTTACAGATCACAGGAATGATGAAACGGCAGATTTGTTAACGCATTTTACAAATAATATGCATATACACTGCTGGCCACTAAAAGTGCAACACCAGGAAAGAAGAGATATCAAAGCCATATATAGTGAATACATAGCTTATGTTAAAAGTAGTAGTAGTAGTATCCTTTATTTCAATTTATATTAAATTATGAAACAATACAAGTATTTACAAACATTTTGGAAATGTACAACTCCACAAGAGTTCATAGACTCGCACGCGGAGTATAAGGTTAAAATAAAAAACATATATAAACATTAGAAACAACATTTTAAGTATATTACCATATTAATATTTTCTGTCATGTTATACACCAATTTTTATTCAAAAATTTAACATCCTAAAGAGCAAACAAATAAAAAGAAAATTTTACAATCAGAAATATAGGGGAAAAAACCCTCCAACCTAAAGAAATTTTTTCTATTCCATCTATATTACAAATCCAATCTCTTAGTTTTCGAGAAAACGTAACAGAATTTATTTCATCCTTTATAGTTTCAGGTAAACTGTTAAATATTTTAGGCGCCAAAAATATATAATGTTTTTGCGTAATAGTTTTCTTCGGAAGTGGTACAATGAAATTAATATGTGCACTTGTTCTGGTATTCTGCATTACATTTTTAATGTCACTTTCTCTATAGTGCTTTTTTAAACATAAGATCATATTATAAACATACATTTTCCGCAGTGGCAAAATTTGAAGATCATTATAAAAATTTTTAATACTATCATATTTTGTTTTTTTAATACACATCTAATTACTCTATTTTGAATAGTAACTAAGGATTTAATATTACTATAAAACATTCCTCCCCAAGATATTATTCCATAACTTAAATATGACTTAACCCAAGCATTATATATAAGCTTTAAAAAAGTAAGATTCATAAAATTTCTAATATAAACCAATTTTGGAATTATTGCATTAATTTTTTTATCAAATATTTAATATGTTCATTCCAATTTAACTAACTGTCTATATATACGCCCAAATATTTATAATATTCTACTCTTTCAATTGCTTCACATGCACACTGATGTCCTATACAGTTTACAGAATGATAAAATAATTTATTTTTTAACTTACAGACTTTATTACGTTTTAAATTGAAATATAAATATTTCGTTTTATTAATATTCAATAACAATTTATTTTTTAAGAACCATTTTCTAATATTACCCAAGTCTTCATTTATTTCTTCAATTAAAATATTCTCATTGTCAGTCGCATATATCAAAGCTGTATCATCAGCGAAAATTATTATTTTTCCTTTAAGTTCAAGATTACAAAGATCGTTCATAAAAACATTAAATAATATTGGCCCCAACACAGAATCCTGTGGAACTCCATATTTTTGTTCAATTCCCTTACTAAACAAGTTTACCATTTTTACTCTTTGAATTCTATTTTTCAAATATGTTTCCAACCATTTCAAAACATTTCCTCGAATTCCAGCCAATTCAAGTTTTTTGTTATCAGCAAATCATGAGAAACCGAGTCAAACGCTTTTGATGTCCAAAAATAGCACAACAGTTTTCAAATTATCATTTATAGATCTGTATACTGTGGAAGACAATTGTAATATAGCATCGTCAGTACCTATATTTTTTCTAAACCCATACTGATGATCAGAAAAAAAATTTATTTCTATTCAAGAAATTTAAAATTCTAGTTTTAGTAGCTTTTCGAAAATGTTTGAAAAAACTGAGAGCAAGGATATCGGTCTGTAATTTGCGATATCTAAATATTCACCTCCTTTATATATTGGGACAACGGTTGAATCTTTCAAAATCGAGGGAAAACATACAGATGATAACGATAAGTTAAATAGGTAACATAATATATCTACAATGTTTTTATCTCTTTTAGTGTCTCCATAAATATCTGATCACTTCCAAATACTTTTCCTAATTTTAATGATGCAATAACTGCAAAAATCTCATTCTCTGATATATAATCAATAAAAATAGAATTTAGAGATGAAATCGATTTATGACTTTCATTATCAGCATAATCAGGAATTTTCTTTACAAGATTACCAACAATTTCTGTATAATAGGTATTAAATTTATCAATAAACAACACAGGATTTTCCTTAAAAGAATAAATAACATCATTTATTTTTATTTCTGAAGGGGACATTAAGTTCTTTTGCTGTCTACCAGACAAATCATTTATAATTTTCCAATATTGTTTAGTATCACCGTCACTATCTAAAAATTTTGCAATGTAATACTTTGATTTTGCTTCTTTGATTAATTTTAATATTAAATTTCTGTATTTTCTAAAATAATTATTTAGGTTTATATTAAATGGTTGATTTATACTCAACTTATATAACTTATTTTTCTTTTTAATAGAATTAAAAATTCATTTGTTATCTATGGTTTCAGCCTTTTTTCTCTATTCTTTAAATACATAGTGTCCTTTGATAACTACCATATCCTGCAATTTCAATAAAAATAATCTGAATGAAGCATTTACATCATTTCCTATTTTAATTACATTCCAGTCTTTACCCTTCAAAGATTCTTTTAACTTGTCCATATTTATCCTACGTATTGTATTTAATTTTTTCCGATTTCTGTTCAATTCTAACTGAAAATTTATTCCTATAAAATAATGATCGGTAATATTAAGTTTAATAATATAAGTAGTTAAATTATTTTGGATCGTACTTCTTACACATACATGGTCCAAACAAGTTTTTGCTTCCTCTCTAGTGATCTCTCCATGACACAAAATAAAACCATTTGACTTAATCAGCTGTAAATATTCATGTTTAATTTTATCATTTCCTTTTAGATTAATATTCATATCACCTATTATGAAAACATTATTATTATTTATAGTTTCTAGTTTATTCCCTAGTTGTGTAACAAAATT
Source organism: Ryuthela nishihirai (assembly GCA_038380435.1). NCBI lineage: Eukaryota > Metazoa > Arthropoda > Arachnida > Araneae > Heptathelidae > Ryuthela > Ryuthela nishihirai. Next base: position 73,254,257 of record JAWZYU010000006.1, read on the forward strand.
TTGTTTTGTATATGAATGTAACCTGTAAAACGCCAGTAGGAGAAATGTTATATTATTTAGTTTAAAAGAAATTTCTACCATATTTTCAGTAACAAACGCATTATTAAATCCATACACTGTTATGCACTGCTTAACAAACACAATCACTCCACCTGATCTACTTTCATTTTGGCATTTATAATAAACTCTATAATTAGATATTGTATGCAATTGTATTTCATCATCACCAATCCATATCTCTGTTAAAATAATTATATCAGGTTTCAGTTCTATTAAATTTAAGTAAAGTAAAAAATTATCAAAATTCCTCCGCAAACTTCTGATGTTACCCATAAGAACATTTATACCCCCAGGCCATTTATACAAATTCCTATCATAAACATTGTCACTATCTATTTCACAGACCCTGTATATTTCATCCAAATTACATTCAAAAACAAGAATTGTTTCCATGTCATTGCCATTGTTCAGCATCTCAGTACCAGAAACAATATTGTTACTCATCGTTTTATTTTCCATTTCACTAATCCATTAAAAGATTTAAGTCATCACTATCCCTAATCCTTAGCACCCTGGATGTTTCAGTTTTCCTTACGTCAAGTTTTGAGTCCTTGACCCATACAAACTTGAAATCTTTTTCCCTCTGTAATTTCTTTAATTCATACAGTAGCTGCTTGTTTTCTTGTGTTAAATGATCATTTACGTAAACTCTACCATCAGGCAGCCCCTCATGTATTTCCTTAGTGAATAATGTCTTCTTTAATTTCGAACACTTGATCCAATTTTCTTTCATTTTTCTCATAGCTAGTTGGACAATTATTGGTTTAATTTTTTGTTTATTTTTTGTTGGCACTCTATGAACAGCCTGTATATTCATACCTTCATCCTGTACATTTAATACACTTGCGATATGAGTAACTATCTCCTTCACATTTTCATTCATTGTTTCAGGAACTCCCACTATCTCTAAATTACAATTCCTACTGTTTTGCTCTAAATCATTCATTTTCCCTTTGAATCCCTTAATTTCTTTCTGCAAAGTTTGATTTTCAGTCATAAGTCTTTGTTGTTGGACATCTTTAATTTGTTTAGTTAACTCATTCAAAGTTCTCAAAAAATCATCTAATTTATCAGAACAGTACGTAGTGCATTTTTTATATTCGTCCAGTTCTTTTAATAATTCTTTTTTGGAGCTGTCATTTATTTCTATTATGTGTTTCCTAAGATCGGTCATCTGTTTACTGAACATTTCATCAATGCGTTGAATCGTTTCAACAGACATGGCTCTATCTTCTGGCTCTTTCGATATCACAGTGTCACGTGAACCACTTGTGCCAACACTCGCTTCACCTCTCTTCCCTTTCCCTGCAGAATCTGCCCTACACCTGTGACATTTCCATCGATTTTTGCTTTCAGAGCTCATTTTGCGAAAATTGGTCTCTACAATTCCAACACAATAAAAATGAAATCTTAAAACTACACTTTCCAGCGCAGTGCAAAGTCTCTGTCAGATCTACAATATCTATACCACACTCAGCACACGAAATTCCCATCTTATAATTTAATATACTCAAAATATTTAATTTATAATATATCACCTAGTAATCTATTTATTTTCTTAACAAAAGATATATACTAGGCCCGTGTAGTGGTTACGGTCCTCAGCCGATAGATGGCATTGCTCAAGTGGCGTGTGACGTCGAAGTGTAAAGTATGATGTCGATTTATAAAGTATGACGTAGTAACGTGGCAAGTCTAGATTATCGTGAATAAGTCAACTTATAAATAATCACGAAACATATAATTTACACACTTTGCTCTTCTCCAACTAAAATATCTTCATGAGAAAATTCAATGAAAAATTTAAGATATTAATTAAATGAATAACATATCTTAAAGCATCTGAAACATGACACACCTAACTTCTAAAGACTGTTGCCACCTTACACCACAAGGATCAAATGATTACAAATACAACTCGTTTAGACTTGTGGAATACAAAGAAATCAGTATCTTGTGTAGCCACCATGAGCGGCAATAACCTTTGCTACACGGTCCGACATTGAGAGGATGAGACGTCGGATGTGTGTTTGGGGAATGCCAGTCCATGCAGTTTTGATACGTAGCCAAAGTTCATCTGTTGTAGCAGCTGCTGGTGTCTGATGTGCTAGTCGTCATGAGATTATGGACCAGACATATTCAATTGGGGACAGATCCGGCGAATGCGTAGGCCAAGGCAGAAGGGTCACATGGTGGCTATCCACGAATTGTTGGTAAATGGCACCAGAGAGCTCCTGAAGATGACATATGACCACAGTCTCTAATACCTCAGTGATGAAACGCTGGCTGTTGTTCAAAGTACCGGTAATGCGTACGAGGCACGTGCGTGAGTGGAGTCCATTGGCACCGCATACCATAACATCAGGGGCCGGACCTGTATGGCGCTGCATCATGCATGTCTCACTGAGACTGTCACTACGGTAACGTCAGATAAGGATTCGTCCATCATGGTGCTGCATACTGAAGCGCAATTCGTCTGAAAAGACGATGCGATGGTTGGGTTAAGTTGTTTTACCTCTGAGCGGCGCTTTTTTGCACACCATGGGCTGGTCACATGAACCCCGAAAGCTCAGAGAAGGTTGGGAGAGGGAACCCACTGGAACAGCTGTTGGGAGACAGGTGGTAGCCTCCCGTCAAGGCCATTCAATGTGTTCTTTAACGTGCACAGGGTATGGTTCTCCAGCACATGGAACCAAGGCTTAACGTCCTATCCGAGGGATGGCGGCCTTTCCGTGCCCATCGGTGTCCCCTACTGACCGTGGGCAGGGCGGGGAATTTTGCGGAGATAAATCTCAACGCTGACCCAGCTGGGACTTGAACCTGGGAACTACAGATTACGAGCCTAGCGCGCTACCGACTGAGCCACCCCGCCCCACGATGCGATTCGCACATCCATGCGCGACGTTCTTGGCACCAATGCAATCGCATACACCTGTGTTGTAGAGTCAATGGCAGCCGAGCAATAGGCTCCTAGCAAAGATGTCCCGATGCTGCAGACGACGTCGAACCATACGTGTGGACACTGGTTGATGTGCAACACTCCCTAGCTGTTTAAGGTGTTTGATGTGGCTGTACGATCATTCAAAACCATGCGCACGAGATGTTTGTCCTTTCGTTCGTTCGTGTGACAGGACCCTTGAGATACCTCATATCGGTGAGTTCGTTTCTCCTCTACCCATTGACACCGTTCTCATCGCTGTGGCAGCATTCCGTCCAACACGAGCACCGATGTCTCGGTACGATAATCCGCCTTCACGTAATCCCACAATTCTCCCTCGTTCAAAGTCGGAAACCTGGTCGTATGGATGCCGAGTTCGTCGACGGGGCGCAAGTACTGCGAGCAAACACAATTCCAGTGCTTTACACCGGCTCTTTGTAATTTCCTCTTATACCACTTCCAGGGGGCGTTACTGTCCACATAATGTGCGTATATGCTGCGCTTTGAATCATTTACATGTTCTCCCATGAGCAACCCATCTTGCATATTTCGGAACAATCTGAATGAGTTCTTCCTGGCGTTGCACTTTTAATGGCCAACAGTGTAGAATAGAAATTTGAAAAACCAGTGGCAGTTTCTAAGTGATATTCCACTGAGAGCAATAATATACCTTCTTTTTTGAGAGAGGTGTGGGGAATCCAACTTTTTAGATGTAAGAATTAAAAGACGAATACTTTTATGTTGTATAATCACTAATAAAATATTCTTTTCATTTTCCCATCATCCGCTGGCTCCAATTAATACTCTTAAGGAATGAAACAGTAGGTAAAGGAGAAACTTCTTTCTTTTTGAAAATGAGATTCGCGTGTGCGCCAGAGGCGATAGGCATTCTTCTAGTTACATTTGTATTTACAAATTGGACAATTCCAATTAGAACTCTTATCTTCCAACAAATTTTTGCACGTCTTCTTTGAAATTCCCGTACATTCCAGATGAAAGCTTATATTCAGCGCATACTAAAGATTCTTCGGTAGAAAAAATTTCTTCTTTGCACCTCACATATTTATTTCTTCTTTCTGTTTCCATATCCGGATATCAAAATTCAAATTCTGTTAGTATAAATGACTGAAATTCTAATTTGATTAAAATTTTTAAAGAAATTGCTATGCCTAAAAAATTGCACATCACCAGTTATGGCTGATGTATAAATGATGTATTTATTTTCATAATGTATACTCTCTCTGAATATAGAAATATTTTGAAGTACAAATGATGTGTTTATTTTCATAATGTATACTCTCTCTGAACCTAGAAATACTTTGAAGTACAAATGACGTGTTTATTTTCATAATGTATACTCTCTCTGAATATAGAAATGTTTTGAAGTACAAATGATGTGTTTATTTTCATAATGTATACTCTCTCTGAATATAGAAATGTTTTGAAGTACAAATGATGGGTTTATTTTCATAATGTATACTCTCTCTGAATATAGAAATGTTTTGAAGTACAAATGATGTGTTTATTTTCATAATGTATACTCTCTCTGAATATAGAAATGTTTTGAAGTACAAATGACGTGTTTATTTTCATAATGTATACTCTCTGAATATAGAAATGTTTTGAAATACAAATGATGTGTTTATTTTCATAACGTATACTCTCTGAATATGGAAATGTTTTGAAGTACAAATGACGTGTTTATTTTCATAATGTATACTCTCTCTGAATATAGAAATGTTTTGAAGTGCAAATGACGTGTTTATTATTATTTATTTTATACTCTCTCTGAATATAGAAATGTTTTGAAGTACAAATGACGTGTTTATTTTCATAATGTCTCTGAACATAGAAATATTTTGAAATACAAATGACGTGTTTATTTTCATAATGTATACTCTCTCTAACTATAGAAATGTTTTGAAGTACAAATGATGTGTTTATTTTCATAATGTATACTCTCTCTGAATATAGAAATGTTTTGAAGTACAAATGATGTGTTTATTTTCATAATGTATACTCTCTCTGAATATAGAAATGTTTTGAAGTACAAATGATGTGTTTATTTTCATAATGTATACTCTCTCTGAATATAGAAATGTTTTGAAGTACAAATGATGTGTTTATTTTCATAATGTATACTCTCTCTGAACATAGAAATATTTTGAAATACAAATGACGTGTTTATTTTCATAATGTATACTCTCTCTAACTATAGAAATGTTTTGAAGTACAAATGAGGTGTTTATTTTCATAATGTATAATCTCTCTGAATATAGAAATGTTTTGAAGTACAAATGATGTGTTTATTTTCATAATGTATACTCTCTCTGAATATAGAAATGTTTTGAAGTACAAATGATGTGTTTATTTTCATAATGTATACTCTCTCTGAATATAGAAATGTTTTGAAATACAAATGACGTGTTTATTTTCATAATGTATACTCTCTCTAACTATAGAAATGTTTTGAAGTATAAATGACGTGTTTATTTTCATAATGTATAATCTCTCTGAATATAGAAATGTTTTGAAGTACAAATGATGTGTTTATTTTCATAATGTATACTCTCTCTGAACATAGAAATATTTTGAAATACAAATGACGTGTTTATTTTCATAATGTATACTCTCTCTAACTATAGAAATGTTTTGAAGTACAAATGACGTGTTTATTTTCATAATGTATAATCTCTCTGAATATAGAAATGTTTTGAAGTACAAATGATGTGTTTATTTTCATAATGTATACTCTCTCTGAATATAGAAATGTTTTGAAGTACAAATGATGTGTTTATTTTCATAATGTATACTCTCTCTGAATATAGAAATGTTTTGAAATACAAATGACGTGTTTATTTTCATAATGTATACTCTCTCTAACTATAGAAATGTTTTGAAGTATAAATGACGTGTTTATTTTCATAATACATACTCTCTCTGAATATAGAAATATTTTGAAATACAAATGACGTATGTATTTTCATAATGTATACTCTTTCTGAATATAGAAATATTTTGAAGTACAAATGGAGTGTTTGTTTTCATAATGTATACTCACTCTGAATATAGAAATATTTTAAAGTACAAATGATGTGTTTATTTTCATAATGTATACTCTCTCTTAATATAGAAATGTTTTGAAGTACAAATGACGTGTTTATTTTCATAATGTATACTCTCTCTGAATATAGAAATGTTTTGAAGTACAAATGATGTGTTTATTTTCATAATGTATACTCTCTCTGAATATAGAAATGTTTTGAAGCACAAATGACGTGTTTATTTTCATAATATCTCTGAACATAGAAATATTTTGAAATACAAATGACGTGTTTATTTTCGTAATGTATACTCTCTCGAACTATAGAAATGTTTTGAAGTATAAATGACGTGTTTATTTTCATAATATTTACTCTCTCTGAATATAGAAATATTTTGAAATACAAATGACGTATGTATTTTCATAATGTATACTCTCTCTGAATATAGAAATATTTTGAAGTACAAATGGAGTGTTTGTTTTCATAATGTATACTCTCTCTAACTATAGAAATGTTTTGAAGTATAAATGACGTGTTTATTTTCATAATACATACTCTCTCTGAATATAGAAATATTTTGAAATACAAATGACGTATGTATTTTCATAATGTATACTCTTTCTGAATATAGAAATATTTTGAAGTACAAATGGAGTGTTTGTTTTCATAATGTATACTCACTCTGAATATAGAAATATTTTAAAGTACAAATGATGTGTTTATTTTCATAATGTATACTCTCTCTTAATATAGAAATGTTTTGAAGTACAAATGACGTGTTTATTTTCATAATGTATACTCTCTCTGAATATAGAAATGTTTTGAAGTACAAATGATGTGTTTATTTTCATAATGTATACTCTCTCTGAATATAGAAATGTTTTGAAGCACAAATGACGTGTTTATTTTCATAATATCTCTGAACATAGAAATATTTTGAAATACAAATGACGTGTTTATTTTCGTAATGTATACTCTCTCGAACTATAGAAATGTTTTGAAGTACAAATGACGTGTTTATTTTCATAATATATACTCTCTCTGAATATAGAAATATTTTGAAATACAAATGACGTATGTATTTTCATAATGTATACTCTCTCTGAATAAAGAAATATTTTGAAGTATAAATGGAGTGTTTGTTTTCATAATGTATACTCACTCTGAATATAGAAATATTTTAAAGTACAAATGATGTATTTATTTTCATAATGTATACTCTCTCTGAATACAGAAATATTTTGAAGTACAAATGATGTATATGTTTTCATAATGTATACTCTCTCTGAATAAAGAAATATTTTGAAGTACAAATGATGTGTTTATTTTCGTAATGTATACTCTCTCTGAATATAGAAATATTGTGAAGTACAAATGATGTATTTATTTTCATAATGTATACTCTCTCTGAATATAGAAATGTTTTGAAGTACAAATGATGTATTTATTTTCATAATGTATACTCTCTCTGAATATAGAAATGTTTTGAAGTACAAATGATGTGTTTATTTTCATAATGTATACTCTCTCTGAATATAGAAATGTTTTGAAGTACAAATGATGTATTTATTTTCATAATGTATACTCTCTCTGAATATAGAAATGTTTTGAAGTACAAATGATGTATTTATTTTCATAATGTATACTCACTCTGAATATAGAAATATTTTAAAGTACAAATGATGTGTTTATTTTCATAAAATATACTCTCTCTGAATATAGAAATGTTTTGAAGTACAAATGATGTGTTTATTTTCGTAATATTCCATACTCTCTCTGAATGCAGAAATATTTGAAGTACGAGCTTTTCGGAATCATTTTAGGTGAAAATCATCTGAACTGCCAGTAACAAATTTTCAAAGTTAATGATTTTTTAAATCATCCATCGCGCATTGGTGTGAAAATTAATTGTGAGGAAATCAATGGCACGTTTCAAATGTAATTATTTTTCCATGGACGAAGAAAAGAGTTTGTGATCAGAAATTGTTTGGTCCAATTGTTTCCAATTTTGATCCAAAACGTTTGGTTGTGATACAAATTGAAGTGGGTTCGAATCAGTAAAGCTATGTGGTCAGGCATATGCTCAGGATTAAATTTGGAGGTGGGGGCCCGGGGGGGGGGGTGATACGAGAATAAGACTTGTGAGAGTTTCTCAATTGCTAAAATATTCCACCAGACAGAAAAGGTGAATTTAACATTCTATATCGATTAGTTAGATTAGTTAGAGCTCTTGGCTCTTGATCAAAAGGCTCTGGGTTCGAGCTCCGAGTAAAGCATGGATGTTTGTGTTGTGTTTTTGATGTTTTTTTTATTTCTTTTTAGTGTCAGATATATGCTATGAATCTAAAATGAAATCAAAGAGAGACACCTGTTTTGCATTTCAGAGCTGTTAGACAAGTTTCAGATATCCTATATACTTCATACTGCATTTCGGGAGGAATCCTGGACCCCATAGGTACTCCTAGGGCGGGGTTGTTCCTTTTCGAGAATTTTTTTTTGTTGTTGTTGAGGCCTTGCATTCTTTACTGTCAATTTCTATGGCGTAGCTTCCTTATAGCTACTTACATGGCATCTGCATTGCAAATGGGCTGACGTGGACAACTTTTCTTTTTAATTTCTGTCGCCGAATTTTCAAGAGAGGTTCTAAAATGCAATTGAAAAAAAAAAAGCCGAATCGATTAAGTGTGTTCGGCTTTTTTTGCATTAAAAAAATGGTTAAAGAAATTGATTGTGTTGCCATGCATTAGTCCATCTGATAAGGCCTGACAAAAGTGAATGATTGCACTCAAACAGAAAAATATTAAAATGCAGCAAATTGAATAATTTTTATAATAAATTCCCTTTGCAAAAAACTTTCATTTTTTTCGTATTGGTTGTGTTGCCATGCATCGGAGATAAAGTTGCTTTAAGTGACATAGATTTCCCGATTTTTTCTTCCCAATTAAAAAACGAATTGCACTTTTTCCCTCTAACGCAACAGAAAATTCTTTCACTGCTAACTCCAAAACCCAATTCAGATGCAACATCTGAAACCATCTTCGGAAATGATTTTTCTAATGATGCGTATCGGATGAGACTCCCCGTTGATCTTCCCCCGCCAGGATCTGCATCCTTTGAGGCCCTAATGAGCAACCTATCCTTCGCGAACAGCACGAAAAGGTGTCTTAAGGGGCATTCCATTTGGAGGACCTCCACCTCACCTGCGGGGGTCGTTGAGAACGGAACCATCGCACCGTTGGCGACGTCTGATTAGGCAAAGACCACATGAGTTATGGAAATCTCCTTCGTCGTGGTTTCCGAACAAACGGAGCGCCAAGGTTGCTGCTGCTGCTCCGATCCCGACGGCGATTGGTTCGCGTCGAGACTCGGCTCACGTACGTGCAAACTCCGCGGCGGTGACGTCGGGTCGCGTGTGCCGGTGGCCGAAAGCCACGTGCGCCACTCTGGGCAGACACCATGTGGAGGACGGTAGTGTGCGTTACGCTCGTGGTGGTGATCGGCGCCGTGCGTGGTAAGTCTGCTCTTGCTGCTCCAGGGATGGGTGGGAATCGACTTACCTTTTAGGAGAATGGGCAACTATATGAGAGTGAAAGGCAGGAACTGGGAATGCTTTGCAATTTACAAACACTTAAATATGTGTAATATCAATGTAAGAAGTAATCTGAACTGAATCTAAACTGAATTATTGATTTCATAATTTTGAATTTTTTTTTTGTTACTTTTCAGAAGGTTCCATGTTTTGTAGTAGATTTCATTTACATTCCTTTGTTTTTCGCATCTTTTAGAAAGGTAGAATTTTTAAGTTACTGAAAATAGGCCCTTGCGCTTTTTCGTAATCTGAACTTTGCAAAGTTTGAAAGGGATACAGAAATCTGTTTCGTGAGCGTTTTACTAGTCTGCATTGTTTGAGTCATCCCATCTGAATCGTAACATTTTTCATAGATTGGTTCGGTTTCATTTCCAATACTTTTCATCTGCCCTGAAGAGTAATTTCAGCAGACCAGTCCCTTCGAGAATTTGTCAAAAAGAAACCTTACAAATGAAACCAAATTTATCTGCGGTGATGAAGCCAATATGGTGGGTGGACACCGAACAGCGCTACCATCACGTTTTCAAAAATTTCACGTTTTTAAATTTTGCTACCGCGAAAGCTGCACTAATAAACTGGAATAAAGAGATCTTTGGCATGTAATTGGAAAAACAACTCTAGTCATCCTTCTGCTATTTTTAAAGTTGTTTGGAATTGCAATAAATTGTAGACTGCTGAAATATTCGCTGATAAAGGATTTTTTTTTTTTGGAAAACCGAGGAAATTTTTGATTTAAGAAGCAGGAAATCCTGAAATTTATTCTGGGTAACATGCATTTTTTCTTTATCTACCTATACACTGAAGAGAGAAAGTTGCCAGACCTCTTTCTTCGAATTTAAGTATACGAAATCTAGCCATTTAAAAATGGCAACTCCATAATCGCTGGGCCGGGGGTGGCTCAGTCGGTAGCGCGCCAGGCTCGTAATCTGTAGTTCCCAGGTTCGAGTCCCAGCTGGGTCAGCGTTGAGATTTATCTCCGCAAAATTCCCCGCCCTGCCCACGGTCAGTAGGGGACACCGATGGGCTTGGAAAGGCCGCCGTCCGTCGGATGGGACGTTAAGATGTGGCCTCGTGTGCGGGAGAGCCATACTCTGTGCACGTTAAAGAACACGCTGGATGACCTTGACGGGAGGCTACCATCTGTCTCCAAACAGCTGTACCAGTGGGTCCCCTCCCCCAACCTTCTCTGAGCCATCGGGGTCCATGTGACCTGGCCATTTAGCCCATGGTGTGCAAAAATGTGCCGCTCAGAGGTAAAACAACCAAACCCATAAGCGCCTCGATGATTTCAATGAGGCTTCGGAGTTCAGTGCTGACAGAGAGATAGCTGATGTGGAATTGACTTACTGATCGGCCATTCCAACGACATTTGAATTTATGGGCATACTACGCTTTTAGAAAAAAGCCGAAAAAAGTCTTAAAGGCAGTCTCCCATATTATCCTCATGTTATAATTCATCACGCATTCAATTTGAAAAAATATATTTTTTAATCGTATCATTTTATAGAGTAATAAGAACGGAATTTTTCATTTAATGTATGTTTTGCATTTTAAAGAATCTTCGTGTGCTTGCTGGGGCGGGGGTGGCTCAGTCAGTAGCGTGCCAGGCTCGTAATCTGTAGTTCCCAGGTTCGAGTCCCAGCTGGGTCAGCGTTGAGATTTATCTCCGCAAAATTCCCCGCCCTGCCCACGGTCAGTAGGGGACACCGATGTGCTTGGAAAGGCCGCCGTCCGTCGGATGGGACGTTAAGCCGTGGCCCCGTGTGCGGGAGAGCCATACTCTGCACGTTAAAGAACACGCTGGATGACCTTGACGGGAGGCTACCATCTGTCTCCCAACAGCTGTACCAGTGGGTCCCCTCCCCCAACCTTCTCTGAGCCATCGGGGTCCATGTGACCTGGCCATTTAGCCCATGGTGTGTAAAAATGTGCCGCTCAGAGGTAAAACAACCCAACCCATAATCGCCTCGATGATTTCAATGAGGCTTCGGAGTTCAGTGCTGACAGAGAGATAGCTGATGTGGAATAGACTTACTGATCGGCCATTCCAACGACATTTGAATTTATGGGCATACTACGCTTTTAGAAAAAAGCCGAAAAAAGTCTTAAAGGCAGTCTCCCATATTATCCTCATGTTACAATTCATCACGCATTCAACTGGAAAAAATATATTTTTTAATCGTATCATTTTATAGAGTAATAAGAACGGAATTTTTCATTTAATGTATGTTTTGCATTTTAAAGAATCTTCGTGTGCTTGCAGCAGTTAAATGCAAGTAGGTTGACATCGTATGACCTGGCAGTTTCTTAAGCTTGTGACGTTGGAAGAGAGGTCTTTTGCAATTTCAACTTTTCTGCAACAAAGTGTTTCTGGAGTAAAGTTCGTACATAATTACTATGAAGATATATTTATGAAGTTATTTTGGATATTAGTTTTCGAATATATTAGAGCAATTATCGTTCATGGGTTCTCGTCTTTTTTAAACCTATTTATTCAATAATCGTTGCTCTTTAATAATTTCCTTAATGCAGTCTCCGATATTCAGTAACTTTTAAAGCACAGAGAAAAAATTCCCGACTTGAAAATGTTCTAAAATTCTTCTGCACTCTTTGCGGCGACGGAGTTTTTACCTTGGCTAAAGAAAAAATGATTATTCTCTTTTCATAACAGGAAATTTTGTCTTCTCCAAGACAATTTCTCTTTCTACGCTCCTAACTTCACTGTATCAACTCTCTCAGGGGGCGTGGGTGGCTCAGTCGGTAGCGCATCAGGCTCGTAATCTGCAGTTCCCAGGTTCAACGTTGAGATTTATCTTCTCATAACTTCCGCCCTGCCCACGGTCAGTAGGGGACACCGATGGGGCTTGGAAAGACCGCCGTCCGTCGGATGGGACGTTAAGCCGTTGTCTCGTGTACGGGAGAGCCATACCCTATGCACGTTAAAGAACACGCTGGATGGCCTTGACGGGAGGCTATCATCTGTCTCACAACAATTGACACAGTGGGTCTCCTCCCCCAACCTTCTTTGAGCCTTTTGGGGTCCTTGTGACCTGGCCATTTAGCCCATGGTGTGCAAAAAAGTGCCGCTCAGAGGTAAAACAACCTATTCAACTCACTGTCCAAACCGAGTTGCGATATCATCCTGCTCTCATTTCCGTCAGGGAGGCGATTCATTTTTAAGCAAAAGACATACAGAAACACAATAAAGCTTCTAATTAAGCAAATTTTAGTCTATAAGGTTATGAAAATTGAGGATGGAGTTCAGTTCACTCGTAATGAAGGTCGCGGGATTTTAATGTGTTCTGTCGATAGATTCATGAAATGCAGTCCGCCATTTCGTCATCCAAAAATGGGGCAGCATTTCAAACTGCTCCACTCACACTGGATTGTGCTGCTCATCAACTAGAAGAAAAGTTAATTAAAACTATGTGGGAGAAGAATTGGGGGGGGGGGGAATAAAGTATTTGAAGTTGAAAATTTTCTGCTCTATTTGCCGATACTGCGTGTTAGTTGCGAAAACGTATTTTCCTTGATCTAATCGTTATGAAATATACTTTTAAAATGGCAGAATTTTAAAGGTTTTTTAAAAATAAAAATGCGAAAATTTGTCTCATTCGTCGCCTCGATTTGTTCAGAAGGTTTGCTTTACATTTAACCCGGGGGGAGGGGGGGAAAACACTTTTCAACATCTGGCTTTGGTAAAAAGTGGAAGTTAGTCTCGTGATGAATATGGAGAACGGCGTCTAGCTTCAGCGTGACATCTTTACAACAAACCCTCAGCCTTGAGCAATATTAAAGGCTGACCGATGGATTTCTACTTGCATGTAAATGAAAATAATTATTACGGGTTTGTTTTACCTCTGAGGGGCACTTTTTTTTACACACAATGGACTAAATGGTCAGGTCGCAAGGACTCCAAGGGTGCAGAGGAGGTTGGGGGAAGGGGATCCATTGGAAAGCTGTTAGGAGACAGATGGTAGTCCGCCGTCAAGGCTATCCAGTGTTTTCTTTGATGTGCATAGGATATGGCTTTCTCCTGTACACTGAACCATAGTTTAACGTCCCATCCGACGGATGGCATTTCCAATCCATCTGGATCCCTATTGACCGAGCGCAGGGTGGGGGTTATACGGAGATAAATCCCAACGTTGGCCCAGGTGGGACTCGAAATTGAATTGTAGGAAAAAGATACGCGAGGATGGAATTTCCGGAATTTTTAGGACAGACACGTCTGACTGAAACTTAGTTTTTACCTAGTAGCTCTTGACTATGTGCTTAAAGAGCCAGAGGAAAAGATTTCTTTTTTTTAAAATGCAAACATACATTTCTAACGAGGAATGAAGTTGGGGGCGGGAAGCTGTTTTTAAGGAATGAATTTAACCCGTTTTTTTAGAAATTAGTGATCTGGCAACCTTCGTGTCACGTGACACGAAGGTTGCCAGATCACTAATTTCTAAAAAAATCGTTGCCAGATATTTTTTCTGAATTTTGCAATCAACCATAGTGTTCGGATACTTTTTTGAGCGACTGTAGGTGGTCATATTATTTTGATACTAGATCGTGTGGGCTCACGTACGGACGATCGTGTGGGCTCACGTTACCGTTCACAGCAAACTGGAGCGTGTGCAGTAACTGCACACGCTCCAGTTTGCTGTGAACGGTAACTGGAGCGTGTACAGTTGCTGTACACGCTCCAGATATTTTTCCTGAATTCTGTAATCACGTGACACGAAGGTTGCCATATCACTAATTTCTAAAAAAATCGTTGCCAGATATTTTTTCTGGATTCTATAATCAACCAAAGTGTTCGGATACTTTTTTGACGGACTGTACATTGAACTTTCGAGTCCCTGCAAAATAGCATTACACTGCCGAGGACGATAATTTAAAAATTGTGAATACAACTGATTTACAGATTTTAACAAACTCTAACGTCCGTATGTTGTTTTTTTACGAGGAAATCTGCTTTATCTACCTTTGCTTAAGAAATATTTCGTATGTTAGGATAGGCAATTCCTCGCACCTTATTGAGTATACTATAGAGCAGTGTCTCGCAAACTTTTTTACTCTGCGGCACACTGAATTTTTTTTCCGCGGCACACCTAAAAAAGAATAAAAGCAAACTCTATGTAATCGTCATTATATTTGCGCTTTGTTGAAGTCATCAGCCTGGTTTTATTTGAAGATTTGCTCTCGTTCTTTAATTCATAACTCGGTGTTTGTTTTAAATATTTGTCCATTCTATGGCTTGAAATAATCAAAAATTAATACCAAAATTTGGAAAAAGCTTGATAAATACTTACAAGATCCCAGTTGATAAAATCTGAAAGATTTTTATTAAAGCACGTCGATAACACAAGTCAAGTCAAAATGAAATCTTTCGAATATCTAGTGTCAATTTGAAAATCTCTCGCGGCACACTACTGTGCCGCGGCACACAGTTTGCGAGACACTGCTATAGAGCCTTCTTTACTACTGCGCAGTTAAACCCAATTAATATTAATTCCTTGCTAGGAAGTTTTACTGTAAAGCCAAAGATACAGATATTATATTAAAGAGAGTTAAGACGTTCGGGTGGTCTAAACCAGGCGCGGATCTAGAAAAAAATGAGCGGGGGGGGGGGGGAACACAATAGTCAGGAAGATGTAAAAGAGGGGGCGCGAGCAAGAGAAGCATAATATTTCTCCTTCCTCGGAGGGTCTTTAAAAGATTTTTTTTTTAAATGCATGAAATATAAATACCTTAATTTTTTTACCTCTCGAAAAGTTCTACAAAACAGTGTCTTATAAACAACTCAAATTCACTAAGATCAGATCTAAAGAATGAAAACTTTCGCATAAGTCGTAACGGGGTTCGTGAGTCACAAGTTACAAATAATGTCGGTGAGTTTTTCAAATTATCACACGAAACGTTTATTTTTTATTGTTTTCTTTATTTAACCATAAACTTTATAAATTTGCTTCTTATATTTTGATTATTTCTAATCAACAAAAAATGATGCAGAATAGGAAGTGTGTTGAGAATTAAGAGGGGGTCGGTAGCAAAAAGGTTCCAGGAAGTAACGAAGGACGAAATTCGAATCTGCAGAGCTACGAGTATTCACGAAGTGCGCGCGCAGCCTTCTTTTGACCAGTGAGAACCAATCCACAGTCGTCTTCAGATCGAGACCGTGACGTAGCCTCTTGGGCTACGTGACTTTTTCTGCGGGCTCAGTTTCAACCTCCGTGGTTTCAAGGAGGAAAATAATTCTTCGCCTCTTTGGATCAATTGAATGCGATCGTTCTGAGATGGACGCTTCAAATATTTTTATTTTTAAATTCGCGAGATTCTTCCGCCAATAGATTTCTCAGCAGATGAAGTGGAGGATAACAACGAAGACCTCGACGAGCTTTTAAGAGAATGGAGGCTCAAGATCACGTTCCAACGCAACTGAAGGGGATGACCAAGAAAGCCCACGTCAGGCCACGGGAAGATTTTAAGAGATTCGTCAGTTATAGACTTAAAGACCTCTCGGGCGGGGGTGGCTCAGTCGGTAGCGCGCCAGGCTCGTAATCTGTAGTTCCCAGGTTCGAGTCCCAGCTGGGTCAGCGTTGAGATTTATCTCCGCAAAATTCCTCGCCCTGCCCACGGTCAGTAGGGGACACCGATGGGCTTGGAAAGGCCGCCGTCCGTCGGATGGGACGTTAAGCCGTGGCCCCTTGTGCGGGAGAGCCATTCCCTGTGCACGTTAAAGAACACGCTGGATGGCTTTGACGGGAGGCTACCATCTGTCTCCCAACAGCTGTTCCAGTGGGTCCCCTCCCCCAACCTTCTCTGAGCCTTCGGGGTCCATGTGACCTGGCCATTTAGCCCATGGTGTGCAAAAAAGTGCCGCTCAGAGGTACAACAACAACAACAACTTAAAGACCTCTCAATGAACTTACACTGCCTGGCCAAATAATTATGGACACTGCTTTGTACGCGAAGTACCATGAAATATATTCCAATGTAGAAAATATTTATTAAGTCTATTTCCCTACGAAGTCCTATAAAAGCCGTATAGTCACAGCGGAAAGAAAGTCGACACGGGTAAAAAGGCTGACCTGACCTCTCATTGCTGGAGCGCGATGATCAAGGGATCTGTAATGGAGGTGATGGAACTCGGCGGAAAATCAAGGGCACAATATCCCAAGTGTATGGAAACAGCCTCAAAAAATGCCAATCGTGGCAAATACAGGTGGAAAAAACCTCTGACAGACGTTGTTGCAAATGAAGGACGAAACAGAACTGCTACAGTTCATCATTTGAGAAAAAAATCTATCAGTACTTGAAAATCCCTTTCAACGATAACCATGCTCAGAGAATTGAAAATTTCGAAATTTGGCAACTGTACCGTAATTCGGTATTTGCAATAATTTCGCCTCTCTGTGAGAATTGTCAAAGCCCCAAACTGCGCAATCTCAGGTCCACCGTAACTTTTAAGGTTGTTTCGTTGCTGGATTCCATGGAATAATTTTGGTAGAGTAGTAGCGAGCCAGGCTCGTAATCTGATTTCTCGTGGTTCGAGCCCCAACTGTGCTAATTTGTTTTACCTCTGAGCGGCACTTTTTTTGCACACCATGGGCTAAATGGCCAGGTCACATGGACCCCGAAGGCTCAGAGAAGGTTGGGGGAGGGGACCCACTGGAACAGCTGTTGGGAGACAGATGGTAGCCTCCCGTCAAGGCCATCCAGCGTGTTCTTTAACGTGCACAGGGTATGGCTCTCCCGCACACGGACCACGGCTTAACGTCTCATCCGACGGACGGCGGCCTTTCCAAGCCCATAGGTATCCGCTACTGACCGTGGGCAGGGAGTTTTGCGGAGATAAATCTCAACGCTGACCCAGGCTGGCACTCGAACCCTGTGAACTGCAGATTACGAGCCTGGCGCGCTACCGACTGAGCCCCCCCACCCCCCCCCCCCTACTGTACCAAAGTTCATATTTAACTATTTTCCCTTCGTTGAGAAAAGGAACTCCTATTCACTTGAAACGGCTGCTGTGGCCACATTTACAGCAGAGATAGTGTGTATGTACATTTAAAGAATGTGCCCTCTCTGAGAACTTGGGGTCGTTGTGTTATCTCACAATTTAGACCATGCTTGTGCACATAATTGCTGCTCTGAGAATAAAACATCCCATCAAAAGAAAAAGGGCCACTTAAAGTTTTTTTATTTTTTTCAATAGGTAGATCACCGTTTTCCCCTTAGGAAAATGGAACTTCTTGGCAATTCCTGAGGCAAATATCACGATTTATGTCAAGGAGACTGTCATCCGTGATCAACGTCTGTCTCGTGCATTATTTCGGTGATCAAATCGTTTAGAGCAATGGTTCTCAACCTTTTTCAACTTGCAGTTGGATTGAGTTGTTTTACCTCTGAGCGGCACTTTTTTGCACACCATGGGCTAAATGCCAGGTCACATGGACCCCGAAGTCTCAGAGAAGGTTGGGGGATAGGACCCACTGGAACAGTTGTTGGGGAAACAGATGGTAGCCTCCCGTCAAGGCCATCCAGCGTGTTCTTTAACGTGCACAGGGTATGGCTCTCCCGCACACGGGGCCACGGCTTAACGTCCCATCCGACGGACTGCGGCCTTTCCAAGCCCATCAGTGTCCCCAGTCGGTTAGCGCGCCAAGCTCGTAATCTGTAGTTCCCAGGTTCGAATCCCAGCTGGGTCAGCGTTGAGATTTATCTCCGCAAAAATCCCCGCCCTGCCCACGGTCAGTAGGGGACACAGATGGGCTTGGAAAGGCCGCCGTCCGTTGGATGGGACGTTAAGCAGTGGCTCCGTATGCGGGAGAGCCCATACCCTGTGCACGTTAAAGAACACGCTGGATGGCCTTGACGGGAGGCTACCATCTGTCTCCCAACAGCTGTTCCAGTGGGTCCCCTTCCCCAACCTTCTCTGAGCCTTCGGGGACCATGTGACCTGGCCATTTAGCCCATGGTGTGCAAAAAAGTGCCGCTCAGAGGTAAAACAACCCAACCTGGTGTTTTGCGAAACCCGTAATATCGGCCTATCTTTGTCTTTTAAAGCATGGTTTCCCAAAGTATGGGCTGCGAAATCTTTGGACAAAACGCTCAGATCATATTCAGTTTTAACTTTGAATTTTAGTACTCGAAGTAAACGAAATAAAATTTGTTTTGAAACTCGTTCGTATCGCAAAAGCAACTTTTTAAATTCTGCTCAATAATTAGAAGTTTTTTGAAAAGGGAATAAAAATTCACACTCGGCGGTCACTGTATTAGGTGCAGTTGCATCGCATGTCAATAATAACTGAAATACAGAACTCGGTGATGTCATAAAGAAGCCTTTTTATAAAAGTGATTGAAGATAATTCAAAGATCTGAACCAAATCCATTTCAATCCCGATTTCCAGCACTATTCGTTTAGAATATTTAACATCGACGATGCCAATTTAAAAAATTATTTGAAATTTTTTTCAGAGCAGTCTTCAGTCACATTTCTTTATAACTTCGCAAATATGCTTTTTTCTGAGTTCTGTATTTGAATTCCTATTCACAAAATATAAAAAATCCATCTAATAAAAGTGGCCATTGAGAGTATATACAACCTAACAGAAAAGAAACAAGTCTATCGTTCACATTAAATATCACAATAATTAAATACTATATAACTTACAATCAAATCTACTACCAATTTAATACTAAGTTTGTTTCTTAAGGGTTTATTACAATTCCAACTCGATTAAATGAATCCGTTTTTTTCTCCCATTATATCGTAGACCTACTAACTTATTGCGAATGCTTTGTTGAAATTAAATTTAATGATAAGTAGCTAATATATTAAACTAAAATGTATGAATAGTAAAAATTTGCTTTACATTCAGTGTATCCTAATTCTACGTTTTTCAGGGTCTAAGAAAATAAATACTATTTTTTTGGTCACCAAGAAAAGGTTTCAAATATAGTTTTTCGTAGTATTCTCGTTATTCCCCGAGAAAAATTCGAATGTTTCTGAAACCTTTCTGGTCCCGACACAAATGGTAACGTTACCACAGGCTAACTGCCTCGGCGAAATCTTTTACTGGGTCGCGAACTTTCCGCCCTTATGGTTTTGGGAACCACTGAATTGGAACATTCTAGTTTTTGCTACTTATTTTCTTCCATCTAAATTTTCTTTAAAGAAAGGATATCTTCTAACAAACTATTTCGCAGAACTCATTTCTGAACAACGAACTGAAAACTTTTCAAACAGAAGGTACTGTAGGAAATAGTGGAACGTTCTTTGCATATCATATTGTCTAGTGACTTTAGCAACACACTGTACAATGAGACGCCCTTCGTAATAGCCCTTCTCCGCTATTTTTATTTTTTGATTCCGCCTCATTCTCCATGATCTATCTCTTGCAGTTCAAAATAGACAATGCTTGATCGATATTTTTATTCCGAGGAACTGCCATCGAATTAATCAATTAGAAAGTGCAAAAGATGACCATTCAACGTCTCGTAGAATCGAAC